>JZLH01S0027779.1:254583-265384 GCA_001188425.1 Eucidaris tribuloides | reverse complement strand
TTCTAAAGGCGGTTTACTATTGCAAACATACAAAAAATTATTGTGATACGACTTTTCAGTACATTAGATATAATGATGTGAAGAGAAGGCCATCATCTTTAATGAGTAGCCTTATCCTCCTCAGAGCGGTCTTATGAAGATAGGAGGCGCTTTTTTCTTCGAGGGGTGTTGTCTTCTTTCTGAGACCGCGTCAGAGGAACATATTGGCATTTTTTTTATTTGTTGGAAGTCTTTCCAAACCATAAAATCCTTTTCACGGAAAATATGAAACCGAATTACGAAGCTATAGTATAAATTAACACCCCACCCCTATAGGGAGTTGAAAAAATGTTAAATTTTATGTTCCAGCCCCTCTGCCGTGGGTGTGCCTGCATCCGCCTTGGAGAAAAAAAATGAAGAATATTCATTGATTCTTTTCAAATAATTTATTTTCCGATGATAAACGTCATTAGGATATCATTATAGAAAGACCCCTTCAACTCGAAATGCATGCGTTACAGTGTATGCTGCAATTAGGGAGGGTAGCTCTCTCTGACTACAGGCAGAGAGGTTTCCTTCTCCATTTCTCATACTCTCTGTATTCACGATGAGACACCGACTACACTTGAGTTGGGAACAATTTATTTTACACACACACACACACACACACACACACACACACACACACACACACACACACACACACACACACACACACACACACACACACACACACACACACACACACACACACACACACACACACACACAAACACACACACATACACACACACACACGCATATACACTCTCTCAAACACATAATCTTTATAGATCACGAAATTGCACTGGACATGAAAAAAGGAAACATTCAATTAAAAATGACCTATTTTTTTTCAGGTCTTGTTCTTTTATTCTCTCGTTTTTCACCCTTTCCCGCCCAAGCCTATGCACGAATGGTCCATTCACTTCTGACGTCACGGCTCAAAGCGTTTATAAATGCTAAGATCGAACTAAAGCAGCACTCACTTGGTAACTACGGAGTTGAGTAAAGATGGTCAGTTGCTTTCTGGCATGATACAGTTTGATGTTAGCGCTTGGTCTCTGCTCTGAACCACAATTTAATAGGTCTTTTCCTTTAAAAAAATGGCTTATTGGTTGGTGCAGGTCATTCTTTTTCTCACATTTGTTTCTATCTCCAGCGCTGGGGAAGCACAAGAAAGAGGTAAGTCTGTATATGCGATACTATTTTTGCATCGTTAAAAAACAAAACAAAAGCGTGAAAATGAGCCACATGCATGCCAAATCAATGACCGATAAACAAAATATTTTCTTTCGTTATAATTACATTCCACACGCAAGCAGTATTTTAAGAATATGTGATGAATGGTGTGATTTAAAACTGTGATTAACTACTGTTATGACTTAAAAGTGCATTTTTTAAACATTTTAATAAACTTAAAAAGCATCATACTGATAATTGGGTAAAATGTTTCGGCAAAATTATTGTAAAATTATATAACAATAATATTTATATATTTTTTTCGTGGTGGAAGGAGCGGGACTGCATTTGAAGTTTGAAATAGATCATCGTACTGATGAACATAACACCTTGCTCACATCAAATAAATATTTTGTAAGCGTGATTGTAATTTCTGACACATAAACAGAATCCTAGTCTAGCAATAAACAAACGGATATCTTAAAAAAAAAGTCCGCGTTCCTCCTCAATTCGTAACCTGCTATAAAAGCTCATTAAAGACAGAGTACGGGATTTGCAAACCAGAAAACGGCAAAACGAATGAAATCAGCTTAAATCGTTCACAATGTGAAGATTATTATAAATGAAAACCCGTCATTGAACCTTTGAGTAGAATACGTAGTTTTGGTGAAAATCTGGACATTTAAACTTCAAAATTTACACAGTGACGTTAACGTGCAAGGCCGTTCCGTTAGATCCAAATGTGTCCTATTAGCCGTCAGCCGAAGGTCGCGCGGAGTTTAGCCGTTTAACTAATCAGTGTGCTCCGCTGGTCATGCGAACGTACACATAACCGTGATTCGCAATTTGAGCAAAAATTAAACTCGCGGAAAGAACAACATTCTGATCGCATAGCGTTATTAGCTTTTCTCATAAAACAACAAGTTCATGACGTATGGATCTCAAACTTTCAACACACCATTTGTAAGTACTAAAGTACTGTTTGGTATTGATAATGAAGGGAAGTTACGGACTTGCAAATCCTGGAATCAATTTTTAAGTAGCAAGACATAGCAACACTCTTAAAGTAGTAGAAGTAATGAACAAGCAATATTTCGAAATTTCTTTAAAAGAATACACAGATAAGAATAATATTACAGGCCTCGTTAAACAATGATTCTACATTCTGAGCTACGTTAACCTCTATCTGTCTATGCTACTAGTTGCTCTGATAAGATCTAAAAATGAAGCCCTGAGCAAAAAAAAAATCAAAAAGATGATTAAGTAATTTTACAAAGTTAAAATCAATGAGCAACTATTATACCTTTTCCTATAGTCTAGGGTCGTACTGCATTATACGATTTAAATCCCCAGAACATTGTATTTATCTCCACGTATTTTGCTGGTGATAGCATAACTGTCTAAAATTGTGTGTTCTCGGGTGTTTTTTTTTCCATTCCAACACTATCATGTACCTCAGATTGCAAAGTTTGACAACTTTTGAATGGGGATTCCACACCATACTAAAAGGTGTCTTAATAACACAACCCCTAAAGAAATCTGTGACCCGTCCCTTAAAAAGGAGCCACAAGTCGCTGGCACCCATGCTAAGAAATATAAGATTTCAGTCACGGTGGTAGAAAAATATCGAAAATGTTCATGCATTTGCTGTAGTTTTAACAATATTGAATTTTCGAGCAAAATTTCCAACAAAAACTGATTAATATATTTGTTTATACTAAATCACAAGCATTCAGGATCTAAAAACCTTGAAAACCATTATCTTGGTAAAATGATCTCCGGGAATATCTAAACTTTCGTCACTTGAACCCCGATATCTCAATACAAGAGCAGTGATACTCGATGTGTTATATGAAAGAGGGGAAAGTAGAAAAATATCTCAAGCCATTATCGAAATATCGACAATTCCCAATTAGTAGGCCATTTTGACATGTTGACATGACGTATCACATTTGGCTTGCCACCCGTGATATCAGAGATGAGCTCACCTTTTCGTTTGAAGATTTCCTTTTTTGAATCATTATGTGTGTGTTTGTGTATTTTCCTTTTTTGAATCATTATGTGTGTGTTTGTGTATTTTCCTTTTTTGAATCATTATGTCTGTGTTTGTATATTGTCATGTTCCGCGGTAGGTAACATTACGCGCGAAATTAATTTGGCGGCGGGTAATGGAACATGGGTTATTACATCTCCTGGATACCCCAATAACTACGTAGACAATCTTCACATAACGTGGCTGTGTCAAGCTTCCGAGGGCAACAGCACCATTTTGGATTTCAACGCCTTTGATCTGGAGGCAGGGTACGACTACCTGAGCATCGGTTTTGGCCGAGTACCTGGGCTGGAGACACAACTAATAAGACTAAGTGGATCTGCCCTACCACCTCCAGTCAGAACGAGACATCGAGTGATATGGATCGAGTTTGTCACGGACTCCGCCATTACACACAAGGGCTTTTCGTTTCAGATTTATGAAACTTGTAAGTAGGCCTATACTACTTCTCTATTAATCTGTTAACACCGAGATTGTGTCATTTTCGTAGAGTTTATACATTATAACTCTGGTTTCCTTAGTCAACGGATTATTGTAACTCGCCAATGTTGAATAAGGTCTCCCCACCTTTTTGACACAACATAACAATGTCCACAGTTTTGAAAGAAATCTGAGCTACATAATCCTCCATGCTCTAAGTGTTTTTTAATAAGGTCAAAAAATAAAACCCTGAAGTTCTTTAAAGTGATTACTTAGTGTTTTAAAATAGTGAACGTATACGGTATCCAGTGTGACCTGACTTTGTATATTTACTCCCATAGAGTACTCTCTTACAGGTCTGACTAATTTGTACTCAGCCGGAGCAATAAATGTTTATTCATGCACATCATGCTAGTGGCAGCATAACTTTCCAAACTTGTGTATGCTCGGATGTTTATGCAGCTTAGATATCAAAGTTTGAGAGTCTTTTTTCTTAAATTGTTCCACAGTGTTAGCATGTATCTTTAACTTGTTCATGTTAGCCTGGGTTGAAATTGAGGAATGAATTTGCAATGGTCATTATCCGTAGTGGTAGGAAAGACTACATTGCGTTTAGTTGCTCATATATGCTAGTTGTTGACTATTTTACATCTGTATGTCTTCTTGTATTTGGCTTGAGCGGATTGTTGGAGTGTTTGCATAAATGTGCTTGTATTACTCCCTTTTTGCGATAAATAATAAAGAAAACGTGTATTAATAATTCAAGGTTCAACGGTGTGTAAACAATTCGAAGTCTATTTAATGAAATCTTGTTATTTGGGGTCTAGTTTTGTTCCGGTTGGCAAACATTTACGCTGGAAATTACTTTATTTAATTGTTATCACGAAATGAATTTCCATGTACATGTAACTGAGATACAGGTCCATGATTTGCACACTCCAAAATCGACATAAACTTGTTCACCAAATAAGTTAAATTTATTCTGTGAAGATTCAACAACCAAAAAGTAACTACCCCCTTTTTCAAGCTACCATAACTTGTTAAAGAAATTCGTTTTTAGCTAAATATTTTGGCAGGAGTATTTCTACACTCATTGACTAACTTCTGTATGAAAATGTAATTGATCTGTCAAACCAAGCATGAGTGAGCATGCATTTAAAGCAAAACTGTCACTTTTCAAATGTCACAGGAGTAATCTCTTATGCCAAAGTAATGGTAAATAATGGTATTTTTGCTTTATTTATGAAGTGTGCTCATTCAACCATGACATGGTTACAACCTCTTATGTTTGTACAACATGTAAAGACACATTTTGCCCCCAAATATTGGATTTTTTTCTACTAGTATATTTTACATTTTCAAATTGAGGAAGGATGGACATTTTTAAATTGAGCTCACAAGCGTAAAATATGCGAATAGTGCCAGGGGAGGTGTAAGGGGGACAAACGATAGATGATTAATATAAATAGCGCTTAATCATTCGCCAGAAACATAATTTTTTCAAAACTCTGCATAAAAAATACCCCCAAATGACCCTTGTGACTTTTGAAAAGTGACATTCTTTCTTTTAATGCATGCTCACTCATGCATGACTTGACGGATCGATCATATTTTCACACAGAAGTTAGTCAATTAGTGCAAAATCACCCTTTCCAAATGATTTTGCTCAAACCGTTTTCTCAAAGCCACTGGCTAACATTTACCAAAGTTAAAAAAATGTGAGCTACATAATCTTCCACCCTCCAAGTGTCTTTCACAAGGTCTAAAAGTGAATCCCTGAAAAAAATTGTATTTCAAAATGATGATTTAGTGCTTTAAAAAAGTGAAAATCGTAAGTTGACCGAATTCACCTGCTCATTTCCTCCCATATAGACTTACCGTGTGTGGTTCTAGGCTAGTTTTTACTCGCCCCGAGTAATAATTGTTTATTCATTCATATCTTGCCAGTGGCAGCATAAATTTCCAAACTTTTGTATTCTAGGGTGTTCATTTGTCCATTCCGACACTACTATGTAGCTCAGATAGCAAAGTTTGACAATTTTTTTTTTAAATTGAAGCTCCACAATGTTAGCCTATCACTTTAAAAAAAAATATGGGTATTTTGAAAAACGGGGTGGTAACGTTTTTTGCTGTGTTTATATCATCACCCATTACAAAAGTCTTGGGCTGAAAGGTCAGGTGTAGCTTTCTATAGGATTAATTTCTATCGGACTTCATTCCTTTTTTTAGTTGGATCGAATCGGAATATAAATGGTTTGGTTTGCAAATAACAAAAAAAACAAAACAAAACGCAGCAACGTTGGAAATTTATTGAGATATATTGCACTGTTTACATTGTTAAAATGTTTCCTAGAGTGAACAAATGATCTTTCCGACGTTCTTGCAAATTTACTGAGCAGTGTTTCATTACCACTTCCTGAAAATCAATTGTTGGCTTCCAATCGACCAAAAACTTGCCACGATATGTAAATACGATATCTCGTTAATGGAGAGCAGTTTAGCGTCACAGAGGTAGAACAAAGAGTATGTGGCAAACTCAAACATACTCTGCATGAAATTGTATGCAGTATTAAAATATTGGGGAACAAATTTATCGATTTGCACACCCAATAATTTGAACAAGTTGAAAAATTCCTAAAACGTAATGCAAGGATACGTTAAAAAAGCACTGCAAATTCATTAAAGTTAATGTAAAAATACTTTTAGAAAAAAAATGGATCGACGGCATTAGTTAGAGTGGTAAAAAATGGATGTAATTCAATAAGGGATGTTTGCAAAACTGTTTGGATACTGGACACGACTCAAATGTCCGTGAAAGGTATTTCTGTGAGTACTGAGTAATACCTTTGTATTACCTGTTGTGTGTGTGTGTGTGTGTGTTGTGTGTGTGTTGTGTTGTGATGTGTGTGTGTGTGTGGTGTGTGATGTGCTGGTGTGTTTTTTTTTGGAGGGGGGGTTGCTGAGATTCTCGCGTTTTTACAGACCAGAGATCAGACAAACTTGACAGTCTGACCGAAAACTCTAGTTCCTAATTGATCTCCACATGGTTAAATCATTCAATAATGTTATGTTTTATATTGAACCTCAGTAATGGGCTGCAAAACCATTTGCCAAATTATGGATTGTAACATTTGGGTCCCAGCCAAAAATCGTAAACCAAAAAGCTAAATTTTCCACTTAAAGTTTTAAGTGGATATATGTATGTCATATGAAGGCAGGAAATATGTAGCTTATGAAGAAGTACATGTGCTGTAGACATGTAGAATCATGATCACGTTCTAATTTCTCGTAAAACTGCATTTGTAATGTGAAAAGCGTCCCCTTAGCGCGATGGGACGGAAATAATATAGATCAAAATAAAAACATACCCAAAGACTATTTTTGAAGATTTAATTTTATGGAAAGAATGTCCTTTGAACATGGTATTTATTCCATGATATTTGTCTTGATATCTGTTTTTAAATATCTTGGTGAGAATTTGGTCAAAAAATGCGTTTTGGCCTACTTGGCAATAATTGTAGCTTTATTTGTAGTAAAATGAAGTTTATGCTCCTCCAAAGTATTAGCAATTGCTGAAGATTGATACTAGTAACATTCCTGAACAGTAGAATAATTTTAGCAAAAATGTGTGTTTTTTACTGTTTCCCTTTCGTCACGTATTGAAGTTTAAGTTTTATTAAAACTACATCATTTCAAAATGAACAAATCGTTATTTTTTTAATCAAAATGTTACCATATTTGTTTTTATTTTTCACTGCAATCATCACACAGCCACTGAAGCTAGTAGTTTATGTCGTTTACACAAGCACCTCACTTGCTCCCCTCTCACGACAATATCAAATAAAATCACTCTACAACGGAAAATCATACAAGGAAGATGAAGAAGATTTATTTGTCAAATGTATTTCAATATGTCCATGGTCATGGTTGGAATAAAATAAAATGAATAATATAAATAATTTGAGAAGGCAGAATTTGATTGAATTTCCTGATTTAACAAAGGACGAGACCAGACAATTTGAAATATCCATTAATCAACTTGACACCCAAAGAACAACTAAACAACAAATAAAAGACTGATAGCCCATCTGTTGCCACAGAAACAGCATGATAACTTACCATGTTTTGCAGAATAAGTGAGAAATTGGTTATTTTTATTGCAATTCTAGTTTTGTTAACACGGTGTATTTTCAGGTTTCATGGTGTTGGATTTAACACATTACTTACACACAATAAACAATAATTTACACCAATTTGCTTTACTTAAAGGCAAGGTCCACCTGGTTTGATATCAAGTTGATTTTAATAATAGCAGACAAATGAGAAAAACCCATTAATGAAGGTTTGACGAAAATTCATCAAAGAATAAGAGAGTTATGAATTGTTAAAGTTTTAAATTTGTGACGTCATATGCGAGCAGCTCCCCCATTGTCATGTAATATAAATTCCATAAAGTGCCATTTTCTCAGAAAATTGGAAAAGATGTTACCTGTGCATTCAATATATAATTAGAAACGTTATTTCATACATGCTTCTATGAAAAAAAAAATCCAATTATCATCAGCCAATAAAAAGTGGCAATTCGTTAAATTAATATTACATGACATATGGGGAGCTGCTCGCATGTGACGTCACAAAACTTACACTTTGAAACTTCATAGCTCTGTTATTCTTTGGTGGATTTGCGCCAAACTTTCATTAATTTGTTTCTGTCATTGTTCTGCTTTTATTAAACCAACTTGACGTCAGGGGGAACCTTGCCTTTAAATGAAGTTGATGAGATGTCAAATTCCGCCCCGTCGTGCCACTTAACTGTGAGTGCTCATCAATCAAGAAGTAGGAGTGGGTGTGGAAAATGTGTTATTTTCCACACAGTTTGGATTCGATGAGAACTAGCTAATTAACAATGATATATTATTTTGCAGTGTCTATGATTCTAGAATAATTAACTCCTAACGTTCCAAAGTCGCAACTATGCACCACACAATGCATATATGTCCACAGATCTACTTGGTCATGTAGGTGTTCAAAATAAGATTTGCCAATTTTAGTATTTAATAACACAAAAAATATACACCAGATTATACTGGCATTGAGTATAGTTGCAGTTGAATAGTGAACATTTATGGTGGAAGTGGTTTGAATAAGATATAAATATTCAGTTTTATGTAATCCATGCTAATTTAAAAAGTTAGATTTTGCTCAATATTTAGTTCCCTGTACAAAAATTGAAAATGTACAGAAATCAAATGGTTGTGTGAGAGTGTGTGTTCAGTCTCCACACAATAGATTTAGACAATGGCTGCCAGAGACTGCACATTGGAAACTTTGGTATGCCGATCTCTCATAGTTTACATCCAGGGGAGATAAATGCTTTATTAATATTCATAAGTAGCCTGGCGACTGCTAGACTCTATTCACTATCCACAGCCATTGTCCATTTCTATTGTGTGGGGACTAGACACACACTCTCACACACACCATTAGATTTCTGTACAGTTTCAATTTTGTACGGGGGGGGGGTGGATATTGAGCAAAGTCTGAACCCTAACTTTTTGAATAAGCATGAATTACATAAAACCGATTATTGATATCCTCTTCAAACCACCTCCACCATAAATTTTCACTATTAAAAAGCAACTATACTCAACACCAGTTTTAATCTGGTGTATAGTTTTTGTGCTATTAAATACCAAAATTGACAAATCTTATTTTAACACCTAGTATAATGGCACTTTAAGAGTAAATTATGTGGAATACTTACAAGGTGCTATAAGATAACATTTCATGATTGATCAGTAGGGCGTACGACTCATAACGTCTTTCCAATTAGACCCATTGTTTTCTGTAGTTATTATTCATAACTTCTCCGCAGCAATTTAAATTTTTGAAGTTTCTTGTATCAGTTTGGAATAATTTGTGGTAAAAATCTAAATCCTGCAAACAACAACAACAAAATACTTCCTTCTTCTGTACATGTGAAATAGCTTCATTGCAAATGTTCATGACATCTGCCATTGTATATTGATTATTATTGATTTATTGATTGCATGAATTTTGTGCAGCGTATAGATCGAAGTAAATTTAAATCTTTCTTGAGTAATTACTCGTGGCGTATTTCTCGTTTGGAGAACTTGCCCTTTGAGAAACTTTGACGCCGGGCTTTGACGCAAAAGCTAATTTGATGATACAGTCGTTAAGTTCAATCAATGTCAATGCCAATCACTATGAAGTCGAAGTGAACCGATACAAATGTATTTCAGCCTCAAATCAAGCATGGTATTATTTGATCGATAAATGTATTACAATGGCGCTTTCGGTATAAGAAAGTAACTATTTTCTCTATGTACTAGACAAATCCATTAGTAGTGAAAAGCAACGTTTCAAATTCTTTTAAACTTTTGAAAAAATCGAAGAGGCAAAAATAATATATTCACCTCTCATAGAATAATTTGTGTTCCTCTAAGTAAATGCGAATGTCAATATCAAAATACTTCAAGCATTATTTTTAAACTTCAAATGAATACCTCAGATCAGTATCGATTCAGTGTGGACTTCGTAATGACCTTTTAAAGTACTCATCACTTTTGCACTACTCGTCATTGCATGGTGTATTTTCTAAACGTGTTAAATACACTTAAGAAAAAATGGAGAAAGGAGTTTTATATAAGGAATTATATACTTGTTACAATTTCTCTAATGCGGGGTTATTGCAGCACAAAATACATCTACATTATAGCATCTTACAAACACCCTTCGAAAATATCTAGATTCCGTATTATTTTAAAAAATTGGGTTTGAGTTTTAAAACTGTGTGAATTTATCTCGTTTCGGAAACAATTATGTGTTTATCATGTTTTGCAAATTAAGATAATGAACCTCCTTGCACAGAAATACAGTATGTGGACCACGATAACACAAATCTCGAGACATTTTTGGTAGATTGTTATCATACTTAGCTCAGGGGTGCACTATGGTAAGTAGGTGAACTGTTTAGATGTTAGGGAAATCCGTTCAATCCCATAGGTCAAATGTCAATGAACTTTTTCTAAATATGTTAATTTTACCTTGTAAACGCGTAATGTAAAAAAAAAACAACAACAACCTGGGTGTATTTTCTTTACTTAC
>JZLH01S0027779.1:226728-237389 GCA_001188425.1 Eucidaris tribuloides | reverse complement strand
TGAACACAATCCACCCCAAAATCAAGTTCAACTTTGAGTCATCACAAACACAAACCTACTTTCTAGATGTCACCATAACACATACAGATTTCCAGTTACACACAGAACTCTACACCAAACCAACAGACACACACGCATATCTCCTCCCATCATCCTGCCACCCTCCCTACACTTTTCCTACACTTTATAGTCAAGCACTACGTATGAGGAGAAGATGTTCGACTGAAGCATCAACTGAACACCACCTCACACAATTACGCAAACACTTCCTCCAACGCGGTTACAAACACAGTGTCGTCACAGAACAAATCGAAAAGGCAAAAATCATTCCACGCACAGAACTCCTAGAATACAAAACCAAAGAAAATAATGACACCAGTGACAAAATCTTCTTCCCCATCACGTACACACCCGCCACCCGCAACATGTCTGCCACCATCCGTAAAGAGTACGAATCTCTTCAACAATCAGAGCATGCACGAACCACATTCCCCAAAGCACCCACTGTAGCATACCGTCGACCCCGCTCACTGCACAACCTACTCGTAAGAGCCAAACACCCCTCCCCACTTGAAAAACATAAATGCCCACCCAACGGCTTTTTGAAATGCAGCTCCAGGAAATGTAGCCTTCATGAGCATATCAACGAAACAACTACTTTCAAAAGCACATCAACCGGAAAACAATACAACATCACCTCTCACATGGACTGTAAATCTAGCTTTGTTATTTATTTGCTCACGTGCTCACAATGTGATATGCAATACGTCGGAAAGACGGAAACCTCCCTGTATACCCGCTTCAACAACACACGTTCAGAAATCAGAAATTACCACACCCCTCATCACAAAACACTTCCAGACGCCACACATTTCAATCTCCCCCAACAACTCCCTACAGAATCTGTGCATCACGGCCATAGAGTTGGTGGAGTGCAGGTCACGCAGACTTATCCTACATAGGGAGTCATTTTGGATAAAAACACTAAATACCCTCCAACCACACGGAATAAATGCAGTATGTTAATCAAATTCCCCAAGCCAACTACACCACATCTCTATAAGTCATTACCCCCCTAGTTTTGTGTCACCTCTGTTCCTCGGCTCGGTGGCCGTGATGCGCCCACATCGCACCTCATCACAGTTGAACGATCTCCACACATGAATGACTCACAACCCCTACATCGCACCGCACACACGCACGAACAGATATACACACATCCATAAACACGATCCTACAAGACGGATCACGTAAGTAATTATACACTCCGTATAGGGAGATATATTTAATTCATATATCAAAAATACTATTATTAAGACTCTTTTCTAAATATGTAATGCATTAGTAGATTCTATATTGTAATATATTGAAGTAGATATTTTGACCAATGTTTATGTCATTATACAGATTCTGACGAAGGGCAGTGACCCGAAAGTAACATAAGAAGTGGATTTGCCAAGCAACGGACAAAGGTATGTGTTGGAGTAGTATATGTTTTCTTCTCAAGTTGTCTCTTCATAATATTATAATATAATATAATATATATATATATATGGAGAGCCTCGTTCCAAAGGACTAGATCCATTTTGATGAAATTGAGTTTTTGATATCACACCAATTATTCAGGTATGGTACCTGTCCTTGAGAAAGTTTTTACCTCAATTATGAAAGCACCCATCAAGCAAATGCACTTTCTAATATCATTTTCCATAGGCGAGCCTGTACAAAATCGCGTAAACAAATGCTTTTTCTCTGAAGTAACAAAATGGATGTAGTTCTTTTGCGCAAATAAATTTCATATATATATATATATATATATAATATATATATATATTCATATATTATATATATATATATACTAATATATATATACAATATACTATATATATTTTATATATATATGATATGTATAATGGAAAAATGTACAACCTGGGGACTTCTAGTTCAGGACTGAAGTCAGTTCGTAAATTAAAATTTTATTTAGTTGGCAGTGTGTACGACGTTAGCAATGGATATTTGCTATCACGACTTGTGGAGATACACAATGCCTTTGAATTGATTTTCTTAGATGATTCCTTATTCAAATGTTCACACTGCGGTTTGTCCGTACTTGTTATTCTTCCTGTATTCTTCTCTCATTTCTGCTCCCTTGTTAATCAATTGCCTTTTATGACAAGTAATGAAGTCTACATGGTTCTAATTCTAAGATGTGCTCTCTTATCGTCCCAGAGGGTTAAAGGAGGCGGTGCATGGTGTAGCGATCGCACCGGTTTCGCTCGATTAATTGTTGAACTGCACGCGGGGCTTAGCCTGCGGGGGGGGGGGCTTGGGGCTGGGGGGGGGTCACGTGCCCCCCCCCCCCCCCAACAAATTTCGTGAATGCCCCAGGTGCCTACCCACAAGAATTATGAAGAAGCACAAAATGGGGATTATTCATTCGCGTACGGTGGGGGTGTTTAGGGTGTTAAAACACCCCCTTTTGCAAAAGGTGGGTGACATAGATTCTGGCAAATATTTCTGGGACTTGGTGATTTGGAGTAAAACAAAAATTGCAACACTCTCCCAACCCCCCCCCCCCCTCCCCCGGGTTTTAGTTTTTTAGTTATAGAGTTTTCGAGTTGAGCTGGCGTGACGTGGAAAAAAAATAGACCTAGGAATTTGGCCGCCGATGAACCCCCCCCCCCGCAAATCCCTGCGTAACGCGCATTGGTAGTGTAATGAGACTGTGTATGCGCCCCCCCCAAAAAATAATTATATTATATATTTTGGTGCCCCGCCCTACACAATTTCAAGCCTCCCCCCCCCTCGTGCCCCCCCTGCTGACAAAATCCTAGCTACGCCACTGCTTCGGCAACACATGACAAGATGGAAATATGAAAAGTATTCTAGTTGCGGATATCGGTATGTACGGAGGAAGATCTAGTCCACTTTTCTTCACCAAGAACCAGCAAGAACACGTCGGGGCGATCGCATACACAGACGTACGTACGTACGCAAGTCACGAGGCCTGAAGGTTTATGTCCATTTCGTCTATTGCCATCCCGTCCACTCATCACATGGACTAATATAATTCCGTCTACCATCCGTTGGTCCACTATCCACATAGTCCAATCACCATCTCGTCCAGTCACTCTTTCGTCTAATAGCCATTTGGTGTAATAGCCATTTCGTCTATTATAATTTGGTCTAATAGCCATTTGGTCTAATTGTGTTTTTTTTTGCCACTTGGTCAAATAACCACTCCGTCCACTATCATTACGTCATTTACCATTTGGTCTGGGCTAATAGCCAACTGGTATACATGCAATTGGTCTAATGACGTCCATGTTCCATTTGGTCTAACTGCAGTTGGTCAACTATCACTTTGTCTATAAACCCATTTCGGCTGACAATCTTTTGGTCTAATTGCCATTTGATCTAATCACTATTAAGTCCAATTGCCATCTGGGCTAATCACCATTTCGTCTAATATTCGTTTCGTCCAATAACCAATAAGCGAGATCGGAATCTCGTACCCGCAAGGAATTATGGGATTTGTCAAAGGTCATGCGAGATAAAAAAAAATAGCGTTACTACGTGGCGATTATCATGATCATAGCGATGTTAGATTTTTTTTTCATCAAGGCAGAAGGAGCGGGGGGATTGGCAAGTAAACAAAAAATGTACCTAAACTTGGTTAGATAATCACTTGTTGCAGCTCAGGGGAAGCACAATATTGTGGAAGGTATTATTTATGCAATCAATAGTCTTTATTTCTTATTTTTTTCCGGAACCATACGGGAGTCTGTCCCACCTAACAATACGATTTTATTTATAGGATATTCATGATGACAACAAACAGGTGATACGTTTTGAATTTTCAAACTAACTATACATAAACATGTAAATAGAAAAAAAAGGATAATCTAAATTGACTTATTTCTTTTTCTTTCTCACTGAATGTTTAGGGGAGAAATCGCAACTGATCTCTCTTACCTTTCTTTGTTTTAAGTGTTATTTTTTGTTCTTCCAATTTCCGCTGTCTCATCTTTCCGTTTCCCTTCTTACTCTATTTATTTGCAAGAGATGGGAGACAAGAACCTTTCAGTCACCAGATCCACAACGTGGTGGGGATATCACAACCGAGTTTTGTTTTGTCTGTTTTGCTTTGTTTTGTTGATGTTTTTTGCTAGGAGGTGTAATGCGGGATTAGCAGCTTCTCAGTATAGGCATGACTTGTTTATTTTCTCTGAATTCTCTCTTCCATTTTTCTCTTTGCCTATTTCCCTCCTGTCTTTCCTTTATATAAATATAAGTCTGCTTTCCTTCCTGCACTCTCTGTCTCTCTTTCTTCTTTCTTTTTATTGCTGGAGGTAAAGGATATCGCATAAGGCAGCCACGTGGAAATTAAAGTCGATTTTTGACTCGTTCCCTTCTAAAGCTGGCCCCATTTTGTGCGGTTGGGCCGAGTGGGTGCAGGGATCGCCCTGGTCTCTTTCGTCATCGTTTATCCCCGGCCCCCTTTCCTTCAAGTTCTCTCCTCTATCCCTGTCTCTTCATAGGCCTACTCTATTCATCTGACAGGAAGTGGGAGGCAAGGGTTTTTCTGCTCCCATATACATAGCTTAAATTGTGGGGGGGGGGGAAATCGCAATTGATATTTTCTTCCCTATCACGCTTTCTCCTCTGGCCTTTCTTTTTCTTCTTACTCTTATTTCTCTCTTTCTTCCCTTTCCATTCACCGTTTCATTTGTTTTCTTTTTCCTTTCCTTTATAAGGGCCTATGGTTTCTCCGCCCTTCCCGCGGTTTGGGCAGGTGCAGGGCCAATTTGACACGGCCTCTTTTTTATTTTTAGTTTTTTTTAACCTTTCAATTTTCCCCTATAAATTCCCTTCCTCTTGTGGGTGTGGGGGGGGGGGGATAAGCCGGGGCCGTTAGTCCTCTGAATCCACCCCTGATGGTATTTACTCTTATCATTTATTTTAACATTATTATCAATATTTAACTTATTATCCTTAAATTATTTCGATCCCCTCTCCGGAGAACACAAATTACATGTATTAGACGAAATGGATATTGGACCAAATGGATCTTAGACCAAGTGGCTATTGGACGATTTGACAAATGGACGAAATAGTTATTAGACCATTTGGTAATTAGACGAAGTGATCATTGGACCAATTCGGATGGACGAAATGATGATTAGACGAAATGGCAATTGGACGAATTAAAAGGAAACTATGTGGATATTGGACCAACTGGAATTACCCGACATATGGCTATTGGACCAAATGAATATTGGAAGAACTGATGATTGGATAAATTGGTATTGTATGAAATGGATTTAGACGAAATGGTTATTAGACTAACTGGTTGTGCGAAATTGCTATTGGACGAAATGATCGGAAGAAATGGGTGGTAAACGAAATGTTGATGGATGAAATGGCATTAGACTAAATGAAGGTAGACAACGTAATGAGTGGACGGGATGGCAGTAGACGAATTGGTAATTTACCGGCCTGAAGACACCATTGCAGATTATGCACGCAGTGGTTGTTCTAACATGCGACCCAACCCCTCCGTAACCGCTCTGGGACGATTTGTAATTAGAGCATTTAACTCAATGTTTTGTCATTTAAGAACAGAAATTGAGAAAAACAACAAATCACTAGACGACAAACAAGTTGAAGTTGAACATTCATCAAACAAACAAAGAACATGCTAGCAGAATCAATTCAAAGGCATTGTGTATTACCTACAATCGTGACAGCAATTAATTGCTACCCGTAGTACACACTCCAAGCTCGAAAAATTCTAAGTTCACGAACATGACTTCAAGTCATATGACCTTGGGAGTACAGGTGTGTGGCATATATATATATATATATATATATAGCTTTATACCTCATGAAATGAGGTAAGAAACTATAACGCTCTGCATAATGCATTGAGCACTTTTTGTCTGGCTGATTATGTTGATATATATATATATATCATAGTTCATAGTTCATAGTTTATTTATTTCATTCAAGTACAAAATAAAAAAACAATTAAATTATACATCAAATATACAATGTACATCATCATAAAATTATTACATGAATGAGGATCATATAAGAAGAAGATCAATAAAGACTTGCTGACCCTAAACAAACAAAAAACAACAACAACGACTTACATTACATTATAATGATGATACACTTACAGTACCGGCTAGTACCGCCACCAAGCCATTCACCAAGAAAAAAAAATCCAGGCGAGTCTGTACTGTATAAAGCACACTCACACATACATGTATAAGCGAATGACGCAATGGCGCAGAAAAGAATTCCAGGCGGGTCTGTATACTACTCTAAAACACACTCACATCACACCCATACGCAAACACACACACACTCACACTATAATGCCAACAGTAATTACGAATGATAATTTGTAAGTAAATGATGTTTATATCTCCGTTTGAATACTACATCTGATTTCTAAAGGAATGGTATTCCAGATTTTTGGGCCATTAAAAATATAGACTTTTGAAAAGCAGCTGTTCTTGCCTGAGGTAGATGATAACTAAGAGGCACTCGGCGGGAGGGAACCCCTTCGAGAGCATATGTATCCCCGTAACCCGTCCCTTCACCCCCCATTTGGATAAATTAGAAATATGACATGGCATCCTAATAAAAATTGGAACAATGACGGCGCTGGTCACTGAAAACTATTGTTACGCAAAATGACACCCCTAATAATTAACCTTCAAAGCAAGTTTGAATAAAATCGGACTAGAAATGTGGCCGATGGATCATATACAAGTAATGTGACATGGCATCCAAGTCGGAACACTGAGGGCGCGCTCACCGAACACTAATGTGGCCTACATGTACGGTAGAATGACCACCCATACACCTATACAGCAAGTTTGAATAAAATCCTTTGAGTACCAACAAAGTAATTGAAAAAATAAGCATTTTTGCAAATTTAGACCTATCAGGTTGACCTTTGACCATGTAAAAGGTGGAACATTGGGGGCAGCGTCACCAAAAGTTATTATTGTCTAGAGTTGACTATGATACACTTACATACCAAATTTGAAAAAAAAAATCCGTCAAGAAATGTGGCCAGTATCAGGCACACAAGCAGACCACGAAAAATTTACCTTTTTGTGTACAAAGACGGACCAAGCGAGGGCGCCACCACCAAAAACAGTAGGCGTCTTTGCTTTACCATAATACACCTTCATATCAAATTTGAAGATGATCGGAGAAGAAATGCAGCTGGTAGAGCGCTCACAAGGAAATCTCTGCGACGGCGGCGGCGGCGGCGGCGGCGGCGCGACGAGGCCAAATCCATAGCATCCTCCGAACAGAGTTCGAGGGATACAATTACTTGCATTCCTTGTTTGATATGTATGAATGGTGTCATTAAGACAGAAATATTTCAGTAATGAATTTGGTAGTAAATTTTTTGAACATACATACATGAATATTGCAGCTTGTAATTGATACATATCAAACATATTTCATATCTTGAGGCAAGAGAATATTGGCTTTGTATAGGCAAGATAATGACTATGTGATATAATTCTTATAGCTTTTTTCTGAAGTTTAACAATTCTGCTCATATTTGCACTACTGCAGTTTGCCCATAAAAGAATACAGTAATTCAGGTGTGGAAGGATTAATGTATTATACAACATTAACAAAATTTGTTTACAAAGAGATTTGAGTTTAAAGAGTATTCCAACACCTTTCGATAACCGGTTACAGACATTATTAACATGCATATTCCATGACATTTTTTTAATCAATGGTGACAGCTAAAAATTTCTGATGTATTACATGTGTAAGACTGGTTTCTTTGACATTTACAGCAATATCATTAATATTAATGTCTTTATTTGTAAAGACCATAAATTTGTTTTATTTAAATTCATAACAAGCTGATTGTCTTGCAGCCAGTTTACAAGTTTGTCAAATTCAGTATTAAAATTATGTTGAAGTAAATGCATTTCGTTATGTGACATAAATACGCTGGTGTCATCAGCAAATTGAATCAGCTGTAATTTTTTAGAAACTTGAAAAATATCATTAACATGTAGAATAAAGAGAAGGGGACCAAGAATCGAACCTTGGGGAACCCCGCATTTGACAGTCAATGAATGTGTTTCGTTATTTTCAAATTTGATGTATTGCTTTCGATTTGACAAGTAACTTTGAAACCAATTCCACAAAACTCCACGTATGCCATATCAATATAATTTATTTAATAAAATAGAATGGTCTAATGAGTCACAGGCTTTGCTCAAATCTATAAATACACCAATCATTATTTCTTTATCATCTAACACATTCAAAACTTTCTGTAAAAATTCTGTAAGAGCTGATGATGTAGAATATCCATGTCGAAAGCCATACTGATAATTACTGATAATATTGCACTTTTCAAGAAAATTTGACAAACGACTATATACACATTTTCCCAGTATTTTTGAAAATAATGGTAACACAGATATCGGGCGATAATTTGATACATCTTCTTTACTTCCATTTTTAAAAATAGGAGTAAATTTCGCCACCTTCATTTGATCAGGTACAACACCAGTAGATATGGATTGATTAAATATTGCACATAATGGGTAACATAAAACATGAATAACTTTTTTAACCAAGGCAACATCAATCCCATCAAACCCAGGGCTTTTTCCATTTTTAATCTTGCTCACAAAATTTACAATTTCCGCTGGTGTACATGGTTTAAAGAAGGCGGTTAGACTACATGTATTTACAGTAACATATTTTGCACTGTCATCGGTACTTGTGCATGTAGACGCTAATTTAGGACCAATATTGATAAAATACTCAATAAAAACATAACAAATTGCATCTTTCCCAGTGACTGTGTCATTATTGCACTTAATCGAATTTGGAAAGGTACTTTTACATGTTTGAGTACCAAGGATCCTGTTTATCATTCTCCATGTCATTTTCATATCTCCAGCTGCATTTTCGAATTTTCTTTTGAAATAAATTCTTTTTGCTTTCCTGATTTCATAAGTAACCATATTCTTGAAATCTTTGTATTTTTTAAGTCTATATTCAGTTGGGTTTTAAAGATATTTCTTATATAACAGATATTTTTTGAACATAGCTTGTGTAAAGATTTTGTAAACCACTGCTTATTTTTCTTTTTACTTGCAATCTCTTTAATTGGAAAACATGTTTCATAAATATGTATAAACTTATTTAGAAAATTATTATATGCTTTATTGACATCTGAATCTTCCACAGTCCAACACGTGTTACTAACTTCTGTTATAAATTGTTCAGTGTTTTCATTATTCACCTCACGCTTAAAGAATTTATGTACTTTTGGTCGGACTTGAAAGTCAGATATAGAAAAAATTGGGAAGTGGTCTCTAATGTCTGCAAGAATGACACCAGAGAATGCATCTTCAAGGTTATTTGTAAATATGTTGTCCAAAAGGGTAGCTGTTTTATCAGTGACACGTGTTGGACTGTGTATAACAGGATAAATTGATCTAACCAAACAGAGATCAAGAAATGCATTCACGTTTTGGCAAGAAGAGCTATCAAATAAATTAAGGTTAAAATCTCCAAGTAAATATAAATGCTTATTTTCTTTTGTGACAAGTGCTAAAATATTATTAAGATTTTCTTTTCTAAAAATATATCTACAGATTGATTTGGTGGTCTATAAACCACACTAATCACAGCGTTCTTCTTGAAATTGTGTACTTCTACAAAAATGGATTCCAATTCTTGTGTATTAACATTTAAATCTAGACGCTCAACAAAGTCCAAGTCATTACGAATATAAATTCCAACACCACCTCCTCTCTTCAAATCTCGCCCTTGTGCCAAAAAAGAATAATTCAGTATTTTAAGCCAAGTCTCTGTTACACCAATAACAGAAAATTGAACATCAAGAGAATTAATAAGAGACAGCATGCTATCAAAATTCTTAGTTATGCTTCTACAATTACAGTGAATTCAAGACAATTTACTAAGTGAAGCATTGTCATTCGAAAACAGAGCTTGAGAAGTTGTATTAAACTCATCGGGTGTGTAAAAAGCTTGTTTATGCCCATTCAAATTTTCTTGAATATCGGAACCTGTCAATGGAGATAATTGTTCATGTAAGATTTCTGTATTTAAGGAATGAAGAAACTGAAGATAATTTTCTTTGTTAGGCATTGTCAGAAACACACACACACACACCCACACACAAAACACACAAACACTATACTATTACTAAATTGTACAATGGTAAAATCTACAAAAATTCACTCAAAAAATTCAACTGTCAGGAACCATCTTTGTGCATTTAAAATATATAAATGTGGAAATGGACAAAAGCGGTATAAAAAGTCATAAAATAGAATAAAATTGGCAAGAACAAAGAAGCACTATCAGATATTTTGAATTTTTGAAAAAAAAAGATGTCGTGGCAGCTGCTTGAGAATATTACACACGTACTACACACATAATCATTGGTCTTATAATTTTAGAAGATCTTCACTGCACTTTATTACATGTTTTCTAGAGGTACCATCCTGTGCTGGTACTGTCACAAATACCTGTCCATCTGAAGACCAAGCTGCAGTGACTTTGTCTACAGCTTTCGCATCATGCAAGAGTTTATAGTTTTTTGTAGTTAGATCTTCATG
>JZLH01S0027779.1:210375-222449 GCA_001188425.1 Eucidaris tribuloides | reverse complement strand
GACAGACATGTCGTCGGCGTTCATCCGTACCGTTGTATCAGTCGATTTTGGTCAAAATATCAATTTTGAGTTTTTTGCAGAAAATGAAAGTACAACTCCCACTTTATATATGGTTAAATTTCTAGACAGCAATTTATTTTATTTTTTGAGATATGAGGGGATTTTAAAGGTGATGCCATATAAATCTTTGATAAAATGCGCAAATCCCATTGGAAACGTGTACTGTTACGCGCACTTAATATACAAATACGCGATCAGCAAACGCGCGTATCTGCGCTGCATTGACTTTGCACGTGAAAGAGAGATACGACGGTTTGCTTGATTGCGCGTATTGAAAATGCGGTTAGCATTGTTGAATTCTCTATGCCGTTTTAGTACAGGGAAAATCTAAACCGCTCAAACCGAAATTACAAGCATGTAGCTCTTTTGCGATATTTTCTCTGATCCTTGGTTCTGTGTAAAATTATAGATATCAATGTTAAGCAATTGTCTTGGTCTTTCCTATCATGTATATTTCTAGCAATAAAAATCTTGTAAGGCTTGGGACAAAAAGTGGCAATTATAGTAAACTTTGAAGCGATACGACGGTTCGGATGACCGCCGACGATGTGTCTGTCTTTTATCACTATACTCAGTACTCTGTTCATATCTTCTTTAGATATCTTTAGATTCAGGGGTCTACAGGTGGCAAAAATGTTAAGCGTGTTGAGTTGATCAGTGAAAATATTTCTAAATGATCTCAAAAAGTAACCCGGGGGGGGGGGGGGGGGTTGCACCCTTATTACAAGGTGTACACCATGTGCGTGTGAAAAAATGCATAAAAGGGTTTTTTTACATACAGGTGATGTAAGCGCGTACAATGAAGAGGGTATCAAAATCATGAAAAGGTGTATACTTTTACAAGTGTGGGTTGTTAAGGGTGGGGAAAACACGACAAAAAAAAACTTGTTTAGGGTATTCTGACATCAATGGATAATTACTTGTTGAGAGTCCATCTGTCTTTCCTCACCTTATTTGCACACAGTGTTCATATCTTCTGTAGATAGCACTGTCAGTGAATAACCAAACTGGTGCATGACAGATTATTGCAATCCTCTCCCAGCCAGCATTGAAAAGAGCTGTCCTCTACTGCTTCGTAGGAGATATTGCCACCATATCCTTGGAGATAACCTTTGGGTACTTTTGCCACATCTCAATAACGAATCGATAACTGATCACTGATGAATCTTGTCTGTTGTTGAAATGGTCAAAATTTGAATGCCCAGTCTGTAACAAAGAAAAAGGTTGACTGCATATGAATTATGCCATTGAACACTGACTCGTGCAACATTGTTAGAGTGCCCTGTCTGAGACAAAGATGATGGAATGTGCCATTGAACACTGATTTATGCAGCATTGTGTACTGTGCATCAAGATGTGTTTAAAAATATCTTGCTCCCTCGCCCTCAAGCTAGGAACTTTTGCAGTGTCTTCAAATGTATGTTAAAATGATTTACTCCAACCCTAGTTGAAATATCACAGCTTAAATGACACTGAAGAATTACAAAATGAAATCATGTTTGTAACCCATTTTATTTGATATGTTAATATCTAATGCAGATAACAATGAATGTGTCAATATACCATGTGATGCAAACGCAGACTGTACCAATATTCCTGGCTCCTTCAATTGTACCTGTCGAGATGGCTATGCGGGTGATGGAATGTCCTGTCAAGGTAAGCTCCTTGTATCATCATGTATGGCAACAATACATGTACTACATGAATTATTTTTAGATTCACAATCACTTGCAGAATATATTTTGAACAAACTAAACATGTTTGAAGTTTCAATTCTGGTTGTACAATAATACAGTATAATATAAAGTGGAATTAATGGAATGTACATGATATGTATCTGTTTCCAATTTTTAGACGTCAATGAGTGTGATGATTCCCCATGTGCCTCATTCGCTACATGTATGGATGTCATTGGTTCCTACATGTGCACCTGTGTGGATGGTTACAGAGGAGATGCCTTTGAGAGTTGTGTTAACATTGACGAGTGCTCAGAAACACCAGGCCTCTGTCATGCACAAGGGACATGTACAGACACACCAGGAGGGTACAATTGTTCCTGTAATGATGGATACACCGGAAATGGAACCCACTGCACAGGTTAGTTTAATTCTAGTAGTTTTTGGTTGATTTCAGAAGATTTATAGAAAACAGAAACAAAAATGGAAGGAAGAGATGACAAAAAATAGGAGAGATTGAGCGCATAATAAAGAGGAAGAAAGGGTTAATGGATATAAATCGGTTGATTGATTGATTGATTGATTAATCGGATGGAGTTAGTGAGTTAGCAGTGACTTTGCATATTTATGTAAAAAAATGTAACTATAATTGATTATTTTAGATATAGGCCTATGCATTCTAGTCACAAAATCCCCTGGGACCTCAAAAATAAAAATACTGTATACGCTGAATATTTCGCCGTGGTTTTATTTTCGCGAATTTCACGACTTACTGGACGCGAAAATTTCACTTCCTGACATTTCTGTAATACAAAGTGAATGCAAATACAATAAAATCGCGAAAATATACTCTCGCGAATTCCCCCTCTTGAAGCAAAATTGCGAAAATATATGGACGCGAAACATATGGCGTATACAGTATATGAATACGATACATGCGTACATACACACATACATACATACCTACATACATACATACATACATACATACATACATACATACATACATACATACATACATACATACATACATACTGGCGAGTTGGGTCTGTGGTAGAGCTTCCCACCTCTTGATCGGGGGATTGCAAATTCTGGCTTGTGGTCAGGCCATACCAAAGACCATTATAAAAATGGTACCTACTGCTTTTAGCCTGGTGCTCGAATATCTAGATGGTTTAGGGAGTTAAATGCATGGAACTACCAGAGGGCTTCCTACCACCCCCCCCCCCCCCCCCACTGTAGTCGAACTGTTTGGTGCAACCATGTTGCCTGGGTTACAGAAACAGAGATAGGCTCTGCCCAATATTCCACTATAGGAGCAGGACGGGTTTAACTTATTTAACATACATACTTACATGGATTTTATATGTGTTTCTCGACTCCACAGATCTCAATGAATGTGAAAACACTGTACCTATCTGTGGCCCCAATAGTGACTGTTCAAACACAGTTGGGTCAGCCGTCTGCATTTGCCGTGAAGGATATTTTGATTCCAATGGAGATTGTATCGGTAAGCTTACTTTATGAAAATGACAACGGCCTATTTTCAGTTGTGAGCTTTAACTTTTTGCTGTTCTCATTTATTTCTTTAAATGTATATTGTGCATGTATTTTGTATTGGATAGTAGAAAGAGAGAAGAGAAAGAGAGAAGTGGAGAGCTCATGCTGAGGCCTTCATCCAGCAGTGGATTAACAGTGGCTGAAGAAGATGAAGATGATTTTGTTTTGAATTACACATGGCAAAATTTTCCGTGCCATGGTGTTTGTACACATCAAGTTCAAAACTACATTTTGTTCTAGTTGCACACAAGACTTGGTCCTTTGATGCGTAGTATGTGTGAATGATTTGCTTGATGTCCATTAAATTGAATAATGGATTAGATGATTCAATTCATTATTATAATATGATTGGAGATCTGTATTGCCAAATGGAGCTTGCCCATGAACGTTCCAGTCTGGCAATAAAGCACAAGAAGAGTTAAGTTTATTACATGGGCGTGTCTGGATTTATAAGCAATCCAGCCATTTAGTTTTAAACAGTACATTCAACATTGCATTATAGTGAATAGTGTATTTATAACACAGTTTGTGATTGGCTGAATTGGTATCACGTGTCCTTCATTGTTTACGTTATGGGGACCAGTCGTGCACTTTAACTTTTTTGCAAGGGGAATGAAGAAGCATTCTCAGGTTAAATGACTGGAGATTCTTTTTATCTTTGTTATCGATTTTCAAACCATGATTTTTCTAACGAAGTGTAGGCACTGATTTTAGAGATGTGTTTTTGGTAGAAGGATCAATGCTTGCACTATTCTTTAGTTCATATAAAATGGAAAACTGTTTCAATTTTAGGAGATAAGAAATGGAGAAACACTGCTGCTGTTAATAGTTTGCATGATGTGCATATTCCCTGCTGCAACACTCAGCTCGTTTTATACGCGATGATACGCTAGCACATTCCGCGGGGTCATTGACTGCACTCAAGCGCACTGCACTACGTCCATAATACAGGGTTCAGTTTGCCGTGTTGTTTTTATTCAACACGATTAAAATTATTAATGTTACAAATACACTTTATTTACTATAATAAATGGTGTATGATGTGGAGTGCACTATACTAGATTATGTGCATGACAAATGCAAAATTATCCAGAGTGCAGTTTTATTTCAACGACGCAGAAATAGACCTGCACGAGGGATGATTGCACATTTGGAGTTCATATAGTGTAGCATAGTGCACTCCACAGCATACACCATATATATAATAGTGCATTGCTTTCATGCTTAACCTTTTACAGGTTTTACGTCCACTCTTTATCTCCTCACTGTAAATTGTCAAAGTAAATAAGTGATTTTATTCTCAGTTATTAAGGACAGATCGATCTTGGTCTCGTGATTTGTGTCATTCCAGAATTATCATTTTCAACAGTGTTACTGCTCACCTTATTTTTGTTAACAGATTTTGATGAGTGTCTTAACAACGTAGACACATGTCCTGATGACATTTCAGAGTGTGTGAATATACCTGGTGACTTCAACTGCAGCTGTGCTAGTGGTTACAGCAATGGCTCACCTAAAACATGTGAAGGTAAAACTCCTGAATTACTTTTCACAAAACTTTTTTTCACTTTCTTTCTTTCTTTTTTTCACTTTCTGTCTTTCTCTTCCTTTCTCTAGATTAGTCAGCTGTAACTCTTATCTGCCAGTGTTGCAATTTTGCACCGCAGATTATACCTTGTTAATAAGTGCCAATGATATAAAAATGTATTGCAGTAATACAATTTGAAATTTCGTTTCTGTATAGCTATGAGACAGCCCTCACTAATTCACTTGTAAAAAAATTTTGTTTTACAATGGATATTTTCATACAAATTTAAGGTTTTATCTCAAATGTTTCAGTGAAATGGAAAACTCATGGCTCTTTTCATTGTATTTGTTGATATCTGTTGTTTCGAAATATATTTCTTTCACAAAAAATCTTTCCAACTGAACAAATCTCAACAATTGTAAATAAAAATACATTTCTACAAAGCATACATGTATATCTCCATCTAAAAGTTTTGTATACAACACTTTTTTTCAAATACAAGGGGTAAAAACTTGTAGTTGAAAACTGACAAGTACTCAATGTGGCATTGTTAAAAAACCCTTGACATGGTAAGAGCTTAAGGAAAAAAACTCCTTCGTATGTGTAATTGATATATTCAGGATGAAACCTGAAGGTTTATGATTGAGGCAAATTCTAGCAATCAGATATACTGTATGAGAACAAATTTACCTACGAGTACCATTGCAACAACTCTTTGTGTTGTAATTTGTGTGTGTGGTATTCTATCTGTGCAGGAAATGGTACAAGACAAATGTTGTGATAGTGCTATTAATACTTGAACCATTTATTTTGTAATTCAACTTTATTTGATGGTAGCAATAAAATATTGGATAATAACATACATGTGAGTCTTCAATCATTTATTATAGTACCTTTGATTATTTGATTTCTCGTGACATTTTGTGCATATGTCTTCTGTAGATGTTAACGAATGTACCACAGGAGGCCATGATTGTAGTGACGATCGAGTATGCATCAACCAAGTTGGATCCTTCCGTTGTGATTGCATGGAGATGACCACTGAAATTGAAGGAAGCTGTATCGGTGAGACTCTGATTTACAAAAAATAATACCTGTTTTTGTAGCATTCATGTATAAATAAGTAGTAAGACCCCCCTTCCTTCCCCACCTTCACACTTACCTGCACCCACACGTGTTTACGATTTAAACAGGGGAGGTGGGATTTTCACAATGTTAATAGGGAGATTCAAGTTCTTCACTAAACTGCCCTCATTTTTTGTTTCAAGGTTTTGCTAAATTAACTGCTGAGCCCTGAATATTTAATTTGACAAACATGTATGAATGCAGATTAAATTGTGAATAATAAGATACTCTTCATAACAAAAAACAAACAAACATAAACTGCAATTGTGGAGGGGTTTAACAAATGTTGATTCTCCCCAGTACCTGAGTCTGTATTACTCACACCTGCACACATGACCTACAAAATATTGGGAGAAGGAAGGATACTCATTCTGTACCCCTTGGGGTGTATGAATAAGATGTAAAATATTGACAGTGAATACGGGGCTTGTTATTCCTTTTGAATCATTTTAGCAGAACAATACTCTCCTAAAAGTTCTGCAATATGTTCTCATACTGTGAGCACAGGGAAACTATGTCTATTGTGCAACTGAAATAAAGATCTTAGCATGGACCCATTTGTATATCAGATGTGAACATATTGCCTATTAGAGATGTCATACAATTAATATTGTTTTCTTCTTTTTGTATTGATTTGGTTAACAGCTGCTAACACTTTGCCATTGTGCATTCGGTTTGAGAACGTTAAAGGATTCAGTGTACAGAATTACCCTGACACCATCATGTCTGAGACCACACAGAGGGGCCTCGCTGATGATGTGAGTACATTATGACAGTAGAAAAACTAAAATCTACAAACCTTTCTTCATTGTGTTTCTTTCTTTTTATATTTGCAAAGGTTTGCCCAACTCCCATTTGCTTTTTGACTTAATACTTTATCAGCCTAGTTGTAGTATTTTGATAATTGCTGTATTTGGTGGTATGTAAAGAAATTACAAATGCTTTAAGGACAAAGCAAAATGAGTTACTGGCACTTATTGCATTGTAGTGTGTCTTAATTATTATCAAGATGTGTCATCTTTGAAAACATTTATGAAAACACAAAAGATATCCAATACAGTGATTTCAGATCACAGCCACCCATATTTGTCTTGTTAGCACAGCTGAGCCAAAGGCTCAAGTGAGCTGCTGCGATCACCTTTTGTCCAGCATTCCTTGTTTATAACATTTTATGTTTTTTTTTTATTATTTATGATTGGATTTAGATCAAACTTGTTAGCAACCATTTTTTGGAAAAGGGGATTTCATGTCCCTCATGGCAGTGCCCAAGTTGGCTCCGTTTGGCCCCTGAGGGGCATGACAGGTTTGATACAGAGTTTCTCTGGATATGGAAGTAGTGCAGATTAGAGATATTGTGTGTAGATACCTGTATACATGAACACGAAAAGTTGTTCTTTGTTCATGGATTGCAGAGGGGGGCAACAGGTGGGGGGGGGGTAACATGTGGGGGGAGAGGGAGGAAATAACAATGACATAAAAAAATAAAAAGTTGGTCAGATTGTAACCTTACTTGCCCAGGAATCATTAATGCAACAGATGCAAAATTATTTAAGTGTTTCATGGGGTACAAGAGTTACGTGTCAAGGGCGAAAACTATGTACAATCATGAACTCTCCAAGGACACCATAGAAAGGTTATGTCAAGCTCATATGAGTGTCAACCCTCTTGAGGTCTTATTTAGAAATAATTCACCCATATACTTTGTTGTAATAATAAATTGATTGTTTTTACTATGTGAACTCTTTCAGGCTTTTGAGCTCTTGAGGACAACAACCCTGGCTAGTGATGTTCTTCGCGTGACAGTTCATAACTACTCATTAGAAGACGTCCAAGTCAAAGTGACCTATAGGGTAGACTTGCCAGCTCAGAATCAAATTAATGCAACTGATCTAGAGCAGGAGTTTATCGGTGGTCTAACAGCACCTGTCAACCGGCTGGAACCAAATAGCATCGTAGTGATTGAAGGTGATTTGATTCTCAGAGTGTATTAAAGGGTTCTCAGCATTCCTTCAAATCAGGGGAAAACCTGGGTATGAGTTCACTTTCTTGAGTCAGAGAATTTCATTTGTCGTTTGATGTAATTGTTTCTTGTCAAAACAGTATATCCACTGAACGATTGGACCCGGGGGGGGGGGGGGGTGATTATATTTCCTGTGAAACGATCATGGAACTTTGAAAATCCACCATTGAAAATTAAAAATTGATGTGCGTAGAACAGTGTAATCGTTATGAGTGGATCTCATTTGCAAAAACCCCCGCAGACCAGGAAAAGATAACCCATGCCCTTGGGCTATTGATGAAAGGCATGTCTGTGAAATTTGGGGGTCAGTTGTTACCTAGAATTTGAAAAATGTGAAAGAAAAACAATAGCCGTTTAGTGTACGTTCTATGGTAGGAAGTTTTTTCTCGCGAGAAAGAAAAATTCAAATCAGAGTCTAACGGTCACTATAATTCCTCTAAAACTGAGTTTCTAGCTCCTATATTTTGCTAAAGGTTCCCAGATGACATTTTCTTCTAAATGCCATTGTATTTACACAATGTTAATTTTTAGGCATGCAAAAGAGATCCAGTGCCTTTAATGTCTTTGTCAACTCATAACAAGACCAGAATGGTTTACAATGTTGTGGTTGATGATGGCATGTCTGTGCACGTCATTTTTCCTGTGTGTAATTTTGCTGAGCAACCTTAAGGTTGATCACCAGGGCACTATGAAGATATCACATAACCCAAATACCCAAATAGCTTCATTGGCTCCCTGTTGAAAAACAAATTAAAAGTAAGCTACCCCTTTTGACATACATATCACTGAATAATGTAGCTCCTGAATACATCACTGACTTGCTGTCTCCATACAGCCCTGCCCACAGTCTTGGGTCATCTGAACACATTTTTTCCAGGTTCCACATACATGTACTTCAACACACTCGCACACCAATACATCATAGATAATGCTTGGAACATACACCATGAAATTATTGCATCGTCAACAAATTTATCTAACTATCTGAATTGATAATGTAATTTCGTTACAGATGTCAATGAGTGTGAAATGTTTGAAGACATTTGCATGAATGGAGATTGCACCAACACTGATGGCAGTTACTTCTGTACATGTAGACCAGGCTTTGAGGGATCAGGAGATGTCTGCACAGGTTTGTAATATACATCATTATTACACATACAAGCCACTTTTTCGATACAATAAAACCTTGTATTAATTGTCCTTCCAGAGGTTTGCTTGACGGCATGCAATATTCTTAGCATATTACCTGTGCTATGCATTTTACATTACCCGTATCAATGTAGAAAAGGAGTGCGATGTTGTTACAATATTCAACTCTGCGAGGCCAGTATCGCACTCTGCGTTAGCGTGAGCGCGTAACAATGGTGCACATTACTTTTACGCGATGAAGTGCGTGATAAAGTGCGCGTAAATAGCGATGAAGTGCGTGAGTTTGAAATGCTAAACAGAGCTAGCTTTACGTGCATTTATCGATAAAATTGTAAAAATTACAATTTATTCTGGCACATTTCCCAATAGTTGTATGTATAATCATAATAATATTGGATTTCTTTCGTGGTATATCGTAGATATTGCATTCATCAGCATACATATTGCACTCGTCTTCGACTCGTGCAATATGCATGCTTTCTGAATGCAATATCTACGATATACCACTCAAGTGCATCCAATATTATATAATTATACAAAGATCAATTAAATATCCTCATACAGTAATTATCTCTCTTTTTAGTGCATAATGTGTATAATTGTGTGGCCAGCAGAAGGACCCTAGCTTATGTTTCTGGCAGAAGGCCTTAATGCTAAATTGCCTGTAACCTTCAAAACATCGACATTTTTCACGTGAAATCTAATTAGTGAGATGTGTTTTTAGATTCTTCTGTCAGTCTATTAAGTGGAAAGGTCAAATCATTCAATATTTCTCAAATTAGAAAAATTTTACTCTCAAGGCCCTTCTGCCAGGAACATATGCTAGGGCCCTTCTGCTGGTCATGCGACGAATGCATGTTGTTTTAAATATGAAAGAAGTTATTGAAATACATCCAATCTTTTATTTAATTTGATTTAAATTACAGTTTCTTCAAAGTGAACAGAGAATAGTTATTTATACACACAAAACAAAGCATTAACTTTACATTCAAATATGAACAATAGATAACTACTGACCATTCATAAAATACATCCAAACTATTGTCTAGATTTGGTAATATGTGAGAGAATTTGGATATTATTTGAGATGACAACATGTGAGGGTACATGATGGTGAAGTGGGAAGTAGAAAAGGAACATGAGATAGGAAACCAGGTTCAAAATTAATCGCTACAAATTGAGAGTGTTGACCAGGCAGAAACTAAAGGCCACCGCACACTACACGATTTTCTGTCGCACGACTGACCGACTTGGATCCGAAATAAAAAAAAGCTTATATTTTGTACACGCTGATTTATTTCAGATCCAAATTGGTTAGTCATGCGATGGAAAATCATGTAGTGTGCGGTGGCCTTTAGTTCAAAATTAATGCTTCAATCTGTAATATGAAAGAACTTGGACAAAAATGTTGATGGTTCTCTTTACCTCCCACAATTCACAGACATCAATGAGTGTCTCACTGGTGACCATGTGTGTCCTCAAGTCTGTGTGAATGAGGATGGCAACTACACCTGTGATTGTTTTGATGGTTATACCAGAAATGCTGATAACATCACCTGTACAGGTATGCCCTGTCAATCATTCAATGAAAGTATAAATTTGTTCTTTATTTTCTTCTTTTTATTAGGTGTTTTTGCCAGAACTCATTTGTGTCATATTTTGATTGATGAATTGACCATTTCTTCTTAATTTGGAGACTTCTGTCCAATGTTAAGTGTATGTGTCTGTGTCTACAATTAGCTAGTTCATAACCTGATTCACAATCCATCTGTACAACATGTAAATATCATTCATTAACCCATGAGATACAGTGTACATATTATTTATTTTATGTCTTTCTGTCTTCTTTATCAGGGTAGTCCCTTTAGTATGATAAGTACTGTCCAAAAAAACAAAAACTGTATTATATTTATATGAAAAACAACAGAAATTAAGTATGATATGTAATCTGACAATAGGCAGAAACAATTTATAACCTAACATAAATAACTTACTTTAAATTACAAAAATGTAAAGAATAGTTTGATAAAAGAATAAAACAACTAATTAGGATATTTTCTTTTTGTTATAAGAATATAAATAATGTGACATTTGTATCCTGACTGGAGAAATGCGTTCTCATCTGACAAATCACAGAACAATGTGTCTTAATGGCAGAACCACATTCATGTGCCATATTGCACCTCCACCAAAATCTGTAATAATTCTTATAAATACCATGAAAACTTCTTGTGGTTCATTTGGTCAGCCTTAATTACCATATAAAGTGATTAATTTTAAATATTGACCTCATAATTACTCAGAGACACAGAATTATGCCATATGACCAAATTATAATGGCTGTGTTAATTGGTCATGTTCATATCTTTGCTTTGTGGTTATAAGCAACTACTAAGTTGACTCATATTAAGAAATTAACACAAACGCAACTACAATCATTCAAGTAAGAGGGCCAAAATAAGTTAAAATGTGTACCAGTACCTACCACATAGCACTGTTGTTGATATTGATTTACCATGTTGATTCTTCATTCTGGTAGATATCAATGAATGCTTGGGTGACCATGGCTGTGAACACATTTGTTCCAACACTAACGGAACCTATATTTGTCAGTGTAATCTTGGCTACCAACTCGGCAATGATACCAGAAATTGCTCAGGTAAGCTGTACCCTATTTTATTGTTACATGGCTATTCTGCTATCATTACTATAGTTTTACTTGTTTCAACGCTATAGACATACATGTATGTTGGCATGAATCAATAACAACTTGCAGGGAAATCCACCGTTTTCCTTGAAGCCTTTGGCTAACATTTACCACAGTTAAAAAAATGTGAGCTACATAATCCTCCACGCTCCAAGTGTCTTTGATAAGGTCTGAAAATGAAGCCCTGACAAATTTTTATTTCATAATGATGAGTTAGTGCTTTAAAAAAACGTGAAAATCTACAAA
>JZLH01S0027779.1:160538-182392 GCA_001188425.1 Eucidaris tribuloides | reverse complement strand
TCATACATATTTTGATTGTTTGTACATTTTGCTTGATTGTGTGAAAACTAACTCCTCAGACTCGATGCTGTATGGCATCATTTTCAATGAGAGGCAATCCAATTTTCACAGGATTGACGGAAAAGGGAGTATAAACCCATATCTTCATGCTCATTTGTAAAACAGGCCTACAAAGAATTCTTGTTTTCTTCATTTATTCTGGTCAAAAATGTGTACGGTACTTATGAGACAGAGGCATTAGACAATATAACTCCATCTTTTATCCTATGTTTAACTAAAAAGTTTGTCATATTTTGGGGGCTTCCGAAGAAGCTCTTTATCCCTAGAAGTGCCATGTACTGGTTTCTTTATAAATCCATTGTCCTCAAGTTGTTCGGTAATCGGTACACCTTTTGGTTGTCATTTATAGTTTTAGTCTGTAAGGTACAATAATTACATGAATTATGTAGAAAAACTCTCACATTGCATCTTCTGTTTTCATTATGTATTTTCATATTCTACTTCTCATTTGCTGTTTCAGATAATACTTCAAACTGGAATTGACAGAAATAACATATCAGTGCGTGTCACTGATCTTAGAAATGGCAGCGTCGTAGCGAGTCTGGAGATAAATGTGTTTGCTGTCAATACAACGCAGGCAAATGTTCTTGCTAGAATGGTGTATGATGCACAAATAACAGGAGGTACTGAATTCACAGTGCTGTCCTTTAATCCACAAGGTGAGTATTGACAGATTCTATGATTGTCTTATCTGATCAGTTCACAATGAAAGGGCAGTAACACGATAAGGAGAAATATGAAAAAAAATGCTTCATAAACCAAATGATTTCAAACAATACCCAACGTATAGAGTAACTCTAGTGTATATTCCGGCTGGGATGATTTGTCTTGAATTTGTTTACTTTAGGAGGAACGAGCATTACTCTAATAACTCCATACACTTTTGCATTATTTATATTCTTGATAAAAATCTTGAATAAAGCTAGGGCACATGTCATTTTTTGTTTTTGTTTTTGTTTCATTTCTTATCAAGCTAATGTAACCTGCAACAATTACTGTCAAAATGGAGGTACTTGTACCATAACTGGTTACGATTTCCGAGCCTGCAGGTGAGTATCAAATGACCAATTATGTGTTGGGCATGTTATTAAATTTAGATTGTTTGATAACAATAAAACACTCCTGCTTGTGTCTCAGCAATAAAATTTCTTGATTTGTTTACAATATCACACCATCAGGATTTAAAGTGTCAATTTTGATTACAACATCTCTTTATTGTCAATTGGTACAGTCACTTTAGTACCTTCAAATTCTGTGTTGATCATCAACATGTTATTGTAATGAATGCTTATTGATGTGACATAGTAAATACGTCTGTACAAATTAAAAGGTTTGATTAATTGATATTTTATTTCATTATCAGTTATACTTATGTTTAAAATCTGTAAAGCTTGCTACAATCAAGTATATGACTGTGTTGATGGGTGTCTTATTTATTTGATTGATTGATTGATTGATTGATTGGTTACTTAGTGAGTGAGTGAGTGAGTGAGTTTTCTTGATGAATACACCAAACACACACCATTTCATGTCTTTCTTGTCTTTTCTTGTACAGCTGCTTCCCTGGATATACTGGAAATGAATGTGAAACAGGTATTTAAACCATTTCATTAAACTGACCCAGTAAAGAAGAATAATACATGGGATTTCTATTGCGCCATTTTCTTATTTTGGTTAAATGCTCAACGCCCTTTATGACAAAAGAAAAGAAGAAAAAAATGACATAACAAATAATATTTTGGTCCGGTGTGTGCAAAAGCTCACTTCCCCATTATTTCTTAGGTAATGGAAAGTGTAAAGAAAGGAGTTAGAGGATTGTAGTGTTCGTGTAGGTTGGTACTGATGTCGCAGAGACTTATGGTAATCAGGGTCTGTGCCATTGATAGTGTGATAAACCAAAAGAAGATCTTAAAAATTATACGTTCCCTTACGGGCAACCAGTGAAGGCTGTTCCAAGATACGAGTAATGTGTTGTGTTTAGTTGGCAGAGAAACAATTTGTGCAGCTGAATTTTGTAGCAGTTATTTCTGCACAGTCCCTTGTGTGTCCGCTTTTAATCTAGACGGGGTTATAGATTTGGCTGAACCAACCTACCCCCCCCCCCCTTTTATTATAGGATGAGTGTCAAGTCTTTCCATTCAGCCTGTGGTCACACTAACCTGGGTTGGGGGCAGTTCTGGCAAAACTTTCACTTGTATGATTTGAACCCAGTACCTTGCAATGTTTAAGTCCATACCAGTGCCCATGGGCTCCATATGAGAAGTGTAATAGAAATTCAAGTTAATTCACATGTTCAATTCTTTTTCTGAACCATGAAGTCAAAAGTGCTAAAGGTTAGGAAAATTACTAAATTGGGGGTGGGGGGGGGGGGTTCTACAGTGCACTCTAGTTATAAAGAACACTGATATAACAAAATTTCATTATAAAGAAGTAAAATCTCTGGTCCCATATCTTGGATTTCCTTTTTACTCTGTTGTTTTTGCAACCCTGATATAAAGAAATTTTGTTATAAAGAACAAATTTTATGGGTCCCAAGGACTTCTTTATAATGAGAGTGCACTGTATTATGCATTACCTCATTACGCTCTTAACCCGTTGGAGACGATTTGATTTCACTGTAACACACATTTTCCATAGACCCCAACACGAGTTAACTCGTACTTAGTCTCCAATGGGTTAAGGATTGATGTACGGTATTACTGAATTCTTTTCATTTTGTTTTCCCCATACAGCACTTCCTGATAGCCCCTTGTCTACTGGTGCGATAGTGGGAATAGCTCTTGGATGTTTTGCCTTTGTGCTGATCTGTACTATGTTGTGTATCTGTGGAATCGTCAGCCAAGCACGACATAATTATGCTAATAAAGTGATGATGAGGTAAGCAACATAAATACATAAATGTTCCCATAATTTTTGATGTTCAAACTTTTCTGGATCTTTGCAACTATCTACACATACTTTGGATGCAATACATTTCTTTGGTGTTTATTGTTGTGGTACCTGTTTCAAAGCAGACAGGTTCTAGTTTATATCCACTACTATTGGATTATCTTTATGTATTGAAACACTGTTAGATTATATTTTTTAAGCATATATTATATACACATTATCTGCAGTTGTTTAGGCTGTATGTTCCAAAGGTACATGTGGCAACTTCTTTCAAATTGTGGTTGGAAATGTAAGGAGGTCCAGTGATGGCCAGCAAGATGACAATAAAATTGCGAAAGATTAAAGGCAGGGGATCTCTTTTGCATGCCTAAAAATTAACATTGTGTAAATACAATGGCATTTAGAAGAAAATGCCATCTGGGAACCTTTAGCAAAATAGAGGAGCTAGAAACTCAATTTTAGTGGAATTATAGTGACCGTTAGACTCAAATTTGAGTTTTTTCTCGCGAGAAAAAAAATCCTACCATAGTTTTTCTTTTGCATTTTTCAAATTCTAGGTAATCACTGACCCCCAGATTTCACAGACATGCCCGTCATCAATAGCTTAAGGGCATGGGTTATCTTTTCCTGGTCTGGGGTGATGTTTGCAAATGAGATCCGCTGCCTTTAATTGTAATGAATGTATCACATAAGTAGCAAACCAAACATCTCAGCTGTGGTTATTCTTTTCTTCAATCTGGTAGCTATGATATTGTTCTGTTCAAATCCCAGATTTCCTTGACAAAAAGAAGGCTATCTTGCTAGTTAAATCATAAAATTAGCCAGATTTTAAGGGTTTCTCATTTAATATATTTTTTTCATCCAAACAGTGAATGAGCATCTTCACAATATAAAATAATAATTATGATAATGATTGGGTTTAACTAAACACAACAAAAAAAGTAACTACCCCCTTTTTCAAACTACCATAACTTTTTAACGAGATGAGTTTTCGCAAAATAATTTGGCAAGAGTATTTTTACACTCATTGACTAACCTCTGTTTGAAAATGTGATTGATCCATCAAGCCACGCATGAGTGAGCCTGCATTAAAGGCAAAAAGGCCACCTTTCAAAAGTCACAGGAGTCATCTCTTATGCCAAAATAAAGGTAAACAGTGGTATTTGTTGTTTTATCTATAAGAGTGTACTCACTCAGCCATGACATGGTTACAACCTCTTATGTTCAAACAACATGTTCAGATACAATTTGCCGCAAAATAAAGGATTTCAATTTTTTCAATAAACTTAATGGATTTTACAGTTTCAAAATTGAGGAAGGATGGCAATTTTTAAATTGAGCTCACTGAAGCGCCAAAAATGTGAAAAATTTCAAAAGAGATTTAAGGGGGTCAAACGATAGATGAATAACATAAATAGCACTAAATCATTCACCAGAAACAGAATGTGTCAAAATCCTGTATCACAAATCCCACAAAATGACCCTTGCGACTTTTGAAAAGTGACTTTTTGCCTTTAATATGTGCTCACTCATGCATGTCTTGACGTATTAATCACATTTTCTCGCAGCAGTTAGTCAATTAGTGTAGAAACACCCCTGCCAAATTATTTTGCTCAAAACCGTTTCTTTAAAAAGTTATGATATTTTAAAAAAGGGGGTAGTTACTTTTTTGGTTGTGTTTATATTTTATTAAGTATATGAAAAGGCAAAAACCAAAGATTATGATCATGAGGTGGAGGGCAATAGGAACAATGCCTCTAGTTTTAAAAAGTCTGAGCAACATAATCCCCCATGTTATAAGTGTTTCTAAGGTCTAAAAATTAAGCCCTGAACAAATTGTACAGTTTCAAAAGTTGAAACACCCATTTGTGAGTGTTCTAAAATAGTGAAAAGCTATGAGCACTTGGTTTTACTGTGTCCATTTCCCCCAAGATATATTTGTGTTACAATTAAGTGTTGGTCTGATGCTTAATGCGCTTGTGGTATTTATCTATATGTAACTTGCCAATGGCAGCATAACTTTCAAATGTTTTGTATTGTAGGATGTTTGTTTGTCCATACCAGTGCTATCATGCAGTTCATGTATTAAGGTTTGACAATTGTTTTTGTGTTGAATCTCCACAATATTAAAAAAGATGTCTTTAAGGAGTAACACTAACATTAGAATGATTTTGAAGTTGACATTTACAAAAACACTGCTTGTGAAACTTTCGTATGTTTTCTAGAACAAGAATGGCCAATCGACCTGGCCACAACTATCGTCAATATGCCTATGACAACTACTGGGGCACTCCTGATGATATGTCTTCTGATGCGTCCATAGACCATCGCCGTGCCATAGTTGGTAGAGCCATTGATCGTATTCAACAGGACCGGAGGTCTGCTGTTACACAATCTGATCAAGCTGCCAGTGGAATTGTCCGGAATTTGCAGGCTCAACGGGTAAGAGATCAGTTGGCTTCATTTCTTCCATTGTAAGCCTCTGCATCAAACGTGCTTGAGGCATGATGTTTCTGAGTTGTCCATGCGTCAGTCTGTCGTTGTGTGCATCCGTTCATTGTATTCTTGTTGCCACAATAACTGAAGAACTACCGGTACTCGTAAGATTTTAATCAATCTTGGTCAAGTGTTTACTACGAAGTAATGGTAAATTGATTCGATTTTAGAGTTGAAAGGTCTAAGTTCTAACGTCTCGGGGCCTCATACGTGTTTGATTTGGGCTGATTACCACAATAACTTAAGAACCACTCATCAGATTTCTAGAAATGATGAGTCAATGAAGTACTGTGATGTAACAATAAACAAATTAGATTTTAGAGTTCAAAGGTCAAATATCAAGAGACCTTGAACAAATTTGCTTTTTTATCTGTGTTATGATAACTGCTAATTAGATTTTTATGAAATGTGGATCATGTATGTAGTATGGTGCAAGAATGAACTGATTTTAGAATCAGAAAATCAGAAGTTCAAACGTTAAGGTTCTTTGTAAATGTTTAATTAACCCGTTACCTCTGAGATTCTGAAAATCCCACAGAGTTAACACAGAGCAGATTCGGTTCCCGTAACCAACAAGTTAAAAATCATGATATATCAGTCTGAATGATTTCCAGTAGATTTGATGTTGCTTTCTGATGTCTAGTTTGACAATACCATACTTTTTAAAAGATTGATGAAAAATGTGTGTGATGGACAAAAGCTATACTTAGGCTTTAAAAGACAGACAAAGTTACGTAGTTATGTGCATAAAAAAACATGTACCATGAACTTGAAATTGGAAAGCTATTTTAAGTTGAATGTCGAAATGGTATAATATCCACATTGATTATAAATGTAATAATTCTAAGTTCATAGTAAAGTTTCAGGCTTATCAGACAACATGGTCCATTTTTATTGCTCCTCTTTCTGTCTCCTGCAGCGTCGTGACAGAAATAACCCAAATAAAGACTTCATAACACCTTACGTAGCAGATGGCAGTGAAGCATCAGCCTATGCACCAAGTCAAGCTGTAAGTAATCGCCACTTTCCTGGTAAATAACAGACTTGTCAGCTCTCCCTTTTTTCGAGTGACAGTCCCTGTTTGGGGTTAAAGAAAAAGCAATTGTTACATGTGTTATGGATTGTGTCCCTATTTTTGCTAGTATTTGTCCATAGGAATGTCCCAATTCTTCAAATGTCAACCCATTTTCTCCTTATTTCTTAGGTTTCAGGCCGGGGGGGGGGGGGTGGGGGGTTCACTGTCACTATAAGGTGTACACCGTGCTCCTGTATGGACTTTTAAAAATGGACCTTCAAAAAGTAATTATCCTCCTGTCTTACAATACCTTAAACCAGTATTCAAATCTGAAAAGATACCCTTTTAAGGTGAGCCTTCTGTTGAAACTAGACCCTCTTTCTCTGATTTTGTTACCTGTTTCACTGAACGCGTGTACATCGCTTATCCATGAAAAACAACTCTTTTTATGCAATTTTTTCATTCATGCATGGTGTACACCTTGTAAAGACAGTGCCACCCCCAGGGTTTCTGGATTTGGCAGTTATGAAACGGGTGTGTAATCTTTCATGTGTTTGTTCATGTTTGTATGGTAAAAAGTCAGTGATTTCGTTTGCTGATATACCATGAAGGCTGTATAAAGTCAAAATATATAAAGAGACAAAAAATAGAAATGTAGGTGACTAGCGTAAGAGATATGTATTGTCAGATTTATTCAAACATTACATGTCAGAAGATATTTCAACAATGTCAAATTTTTATTCTGCCCAATAGTTAGTTTTATTTCTTGACTTTATTGCATTGTTAGAGTTTGCGAGTTTACTAGGGTAACGTTACGGCAGGTGATATTTGAGGTCTATTAATTCAAACTTCAAATAAATTGTGCATTGACCCAAATGTTTCAAAGACACAGAAAGAAGTGTTTTAGTCCTTTGGGTGGGTGGGTTAGGGTTACTATATATTGTATGATAGGTATGTGTGGCAAATCTGACCTCCATGTTCAGCCCTCTCTCTCTTCAGCCTGTATAAAGGACCTCTGTCATCATCAGTGTGCTTGTACAGCAGGATCACCCATAAGACTATTGTGTCCCAGTTGTGTTATCAGTTCCTTCAATCAAGTGACATTATGTGATAGTTCCCTCTCCTCTAGGCTGCTGTAGCTCAATGAACCTGGAGCTATGTTTAACCCAATATGCATGTCCTACATGTTCTGTATCCCCGTTTTCATGTCCACAAATGCTACTTATACCCTACTTTTAATACGTATTTAAAGCTTTCAGAAATGGCTGTTGCTCTGTATCTCCATGTGTTTCCATCTAGAAATACTTGAAGGCCAATGGAAAATATTGTGAGGTTATCTATATTGACCCGTTGAAGTTGGTTTCATTTTGCTTTAACTCTTAACATGCCAGAGAAATAAAGCTCTATGGACTTTATGTGTAATACTGGTGCAGATCCGCGACTTTGGCACATTAAGAGTTAACATGCCTTTCCCATATACTGTAAAACCAGAAATTTTCGCGAGCATTTAACTTTCGCGAATTTCGCGAGGAGTCGAGAATCGCGAAAGTAAAATGCTCGCGAAAGCTTGTGTATACGCAACTTTTTAAATGCAAATACAGGACCGTGTACCAGAGTCAAATGACTCCATCGAGATATAGTGCGCAGTCACTTACGACCGGGTTACAATGCACTTCTATACTTGATAAAACGGTGTTTCAGAGGCATCAAAACAAATATTTTCCGTAAATTGTTGTGATAATTTATTAATAAAACACCCAAAATGCTTCTTCCTAGTAAATTTTGCTATATTTTATTTTTTCATGGTCGGTGATTCGCAAAATTTTCATGCACGCGAAATGGCCGTCGGCTCTTATTCGCGAAAGTTTCATGTCGCGAAAGTATAGTGTTTTACAGTACCTCGCGACGAGATATGTTTTGTCTGTTTTCAATGGGTTAAGACAGTCTAAGTTAAAGAATACTGTACTGTCGTTGTACAAATAGCTGTGGACAATCAGTTAATATCTAAATATTTTCCCAGTCTTCAGAAATTGATACAAGAATTACAGTGTTGGCATTGCTTAATTCAAAACATGCAGATGAAGTTAATACAAATTAATACTGCATCAATTACAAATCAGTCATATATTACTCTTAATTTCAATTATGATTGTAGTTTTTTTAATAAACTATCACATTTGTTTCTCTTTTTCACCAACAGACAAGTGTGGAGCGCAACCCCATGCATGGTGCAAGGCAGCTTCACCAGTACTGAGATTAAAGACTTCTTTGATTTGGCCTGCCATACATCACGCCATTTGAAGACAAGATAAACTTGAATTTCTTGCAATGTAATGTTTTCTGTTTGGATAGGAAATAATTGATTTTGATATCATTGATTTCATTTCATGAAATGTTTTTTTTTTCCAATTTGTATAAGAAATTATCTGCTCTGCCACATGCTTTTAATGCTCAATTTGTTTTGTGTTTTATGCAAAGATAGAAGTCTTTCAACTCTGAATGTACTTATCCCAGAAATATACTGTGTATCTTAAGAATATTTTGAGTGTATGTGTATTGTTTTGTGTATATTTGTAATATGCAAGTAGGCCTTGCTAGAGAGAAATATATTTTTGACAAAGTATTCATCATGCATATATCAACTGTCACCAAACATGTTTTTAAAAAATCATATCTTATTTGCATAAATTTAGATCATAGAATGGCCAAATTTTCCAGTGCAAATCCAGAAGTCTTTCAACATAAAATTTACAGATCCTAAAAAGATATTGCTAAAAATATGTTGAAATGTGTATACTGTAATGCAAGTTGACTTTACGTGAGAGAAAAATAATTTTTTTTTTACACAGTACTACCTATATCAAGTATTTAAAATAATTGAAAATAACAACATTTGCTTGAATGTCAGTTAGTAGAGATATGTTATTTCAATGCAAATCAAGAACCCTTTTTAAATATTATTCCACTTATGGTATTTTTCAGAGTATTTTAAGTATATTCGTATTACGTAGTGTATCTTGAAATATGCAAGTAGATATTATTACAAGAATCATATTTTAACTGTTAATGTGCCACAAGAATTACAGCTCTATGGACATTGTATGTAAATGTGTGGTGCATATTTGTGACTTCGGCACGATAAGAGTTAACATTGATTCTCCAGATGTACATTATATGTATAAAAAGGATGGAAGTATTATGGATGTCTCACTTTTTATGTACGTTTGGATTGTAAGTCACTGTTTGTTTTTGCAACAATAAATCAAGAATGAGTTGTTGCATTTTCTCAATTATATTTACTGAAATATTGTCTCAAAAAATAGAATTATTAGTTATATTGGCATGCTATCTGCAATTATGATTACTAAGTTATTCTTAAAAGGTGGAATTAATTGCAATATATACAACACTACAGATTTAAATGATCAATCACTGTGTTGAGAATACCAATGCAATTAAGATTAGTTATTTAAATGTGTGTGAAAAAATGGTACTGTCAGCAGTAGCAGTTTCAGTGTGTGTGTAAAATACATGTATAACAAACATGTATTAATCATGGATGAATAATTTGTGTACCTGTTTGATAAAGTTAACACTTTGCATGACTGTGCACTTTTCAACAATTACAAGTTTACTTGTGCTGTTAGATTTTCAGGCTGGGGGTTCACTACTTTTTGGCTATACTTGCTCTAGGTTTTTCATATGTGGGTTATATTTACACAGAAATAATGCTCTAGGTTTTTTATATATGGGTTATATTTACACAGAAATAATTCAAACGTAATTATTTACTCAGAATGAACTTTAATTTAAGTAAGCTTATGTAAGCAGAAATAAAATTTAATTTGTAACTTGAACTTTAAGAAACTGTTAAATTGATATCTGCAATAATTACTCTATATTAAGTAGTTATATTGCCTGTAAATTAATTACAGGTTTTGAGTAGATAGAAATAAGTGATTTAAAACATCTTTTTGTTGCAATAGAATAAAGGCTCACATTTGATTTTACCTCACTTATGAAATTATTACTGAATTAGATATTATAAAGTATTTATAAGTGGTGACATGGACGAACTTATCAACATTACATGGAAGTATTAAAGTTCATTAAAACCAGTTTAAAGTTTCTATATTCATAACCTAACACTGTAGTGGATGTAGGCTGGAGAAGAGAGATAAGAGACATATCCAGAAATGTAACGTCTGGGGATTTTTGCGGGGGGGGGGGGGGGCTTGGAGCCAAAAAATGATGTATCCAGTTTTCCTCCACCAAATTCCTCCTTTTCTGAAGAAGACCCCACCCCCCCCCCATCACAAGCTAACAGTTTGTCTGAGCACTCAAGTAATGAGGAGGGGGGCTTCACCTATCATGTCTCATAGATCCATCACTGGAGCACCCTAACTTGATGTTTTCAAGAGTATCAAAATAGTCTTGAAATATTCTTGAAACCACTCTTAGATTAAATCACTTTAATTGGTCGAGTCCATGTAAAATTATGTACACAGAAGATCTTATACCACGTTGTACTCAGACAAAACAAGGTGTTCAATAAACTGTAAAATTTATACAGGGAATTTTACTTTGTTTTGTGTAGTTTGTTTCGATATTTGATTTGATTGTTTTTAGTGATTTAGTGATTGGTTGTTTGAAAGTGATATGAATGTCATTCTAATATTTGCTTTATAAAAATAGAGATGATTTATCTTCTAAACATTGATTATGTTGTGAGATTGAGATGCCTATTGTAGGGAAAAAATGTGAGCTCTGAATACCTTTTCTTGGTTCTTGTAAATTATTTGAAGACAGGGACTTAAAGTGAATGAAACCAGACATCTATCTGTATTCAGAGAACCAGTGGCGTACCGTGGGTCATCTCATTGGGGGGGGCACCCAGTCGCTCACCCAAATTGTATTTCCAGATGATGAATTAAATGCGCCATGTACGGCAAGCGTATAGTATATACTGAAATGCTAGGTTTTCTTGTTTAAGTGTACCCATTAACCAATTTTTAGTAATTTTGTAATAAATCGCCATTTTCATGGGTATTTTTCCCCCCAAATGTGTGTTTGCGTGTATGTCTTGATTAGTTAAGAAAACATTCCGCGAGCGAGCATAGCGAGTGAGCGGTTTGGAAAATTTTGAAAAGTGCAAAAAGAAAACTGGCATTTTGTGGCGTGTTCTTTCTTAGTAAATCGAAATAATTTAAAACTGCAATGTGAGCACAAATGGAATTGTGTAAATGTTTATTCGGGTCCGTAGCCATCAATTTTCAAGGGGGAGAGGTGCATAAATGAAGAAAAGGGATTTTCGACAGGGGCCACTGAACCTATTTTTTTGCTGGATATAGGGGCTGACCATTCTAACGGGTGGAGTCCAGGGACCCGCCTTAGAATCCCCAGGTGGGGGTCAGGGGGCGGAGCCCCCTGAAGTTCTCGGGTTCTAGAAGTTTCACAAGGTCATTTTGATTCTCTGCAAACCCATTTTTTCGTTAAATGGATAGTCAATTACAGCTAAAACCCCCCGCTTTCAAACCTTTTGGCACTTCCCAAGCTATAACTTTTTTATTCTTAAATCCTGATGGGAGGTTATTTTCTAAAATGGTGATAATTTGTTGGGGGTCTGGGGCGGAGCCCCCTGAAGCCTATATGAGTTCCAACAATTATTTGTGAGCTCATTTTGACCTTGTGATAACACTATTGTTTTGTGAAATGAACAGTCAAAACTAATTAAAAACCATCCGCTTTCTATCATTTTTTCACTTCCTACGGAATATTTTTTGTATGGGGGTCAGGGGCGGAGGCCCTGGAAGTTCATGAGTTTCAGCAGTTTTATGAGTATATTTTGACCCTCTATTAACATTTTTTAATGAACATTCAACAGAAATTTTCAAAAACATGTGATTATACGTTCTTTTGAAAAAAGTGTACCTTTCAGATGAGGGAGGAGCATACGCACCTGACGCAACCCCCTGCGGCTACAGGCCTGTTATTCAATTCATATAACCCTTCTATCTGATTTGAAATTAATGCTTTATGGGATCTCAATTAAATTTTGTACTGAGGAATGCAGAAAAACACACATGCAAAAGGTATGTCACGCAGGTGATGGATTTTAGAGGAGGAATTTCAACACAAAATTGTTTGATTTTGATAAGTGTATCTGCAATATTGCCTCTGCTATCTTGGTTTGAATTGAAGTGAGTTATATAGGTAAACCTGCGAGCGAGCGGTATTGAAGCTAAAATAATTCATTAGAGGCAAAGGGGAGAAGTCGTAAACTTATTCCGTTGTGCATTCTGACTTTCTGAAATCGAAACCGTAAATTTGTCTGACCAGACAAGGAAGCTTCCATAATCACATTAAGTTCTTTCAACAATTTGAGCACTGTGACGAACAACAAACATTCTTGTTCATAAAAAAATACATGTTTATATTTGACAAAAAAGATGTATCTATGTTCCGAAACATTTCAACGACTGATAACCAAAACAATCCTACATACACCAGAAAACACTCGTCAAAGATTCTATATAAGCGATTAGATTTCTGATCAGCTCACTATATTCCTCTCGATAAGAGTGACTTCAATTCATCTGGATGTTTAGTGAAATACACAAAAAGTGCTGAACTGTACGTGGCATCTCTGTCATTATTTATAATATGAGACCCGAACATTCACGTTGTGTGCACGATACGCGGCCAATTTAAATAGACGAACAGAACTATAGGCCTGTATTACGCAGTTTTCAATAAGTTTTAGTTTAAAAAAATAAGTTTACTTAACATAAGTATTACATGTAGTCTCATAAGTCTATCTCAAAAGATGATTTAAGATCAATGTCTAACTCGGTTCGCCCCAGCTCTTCTTTTTCTTTTCTTTTCCTCTTTTTTTTTTTTTGCCCGGCCGGAACTGTGGGGGGCCACGTGCCCCCGTGCCCCCCCCCGTTTAGCTTTACGCCACTGCAGAGAACATAAAGTAATAAGAGAGTGAACATAGTGAAAGTTTGGGCAAATTTAGCTGAACTGTTCGAAGAGTTATTGATTGTTTGAGTTGATTTAATCCGTATTATGGAAGATTATTAAATTAAAACTCTGACATTATCTGATAGGAGTGCATTTTTGTTTTACACATATATTCACTTTTTCCCAGCTTTCATCAAAATCTAGTTTCCTCTTGCTTGTTTTTGAAGTATTGTAAAGCAAAAATGATTCTGCATGCCTTTCTTAAAGAGCTGGGTCACCGTAGCATCTAGCATCTCAGAAAAATGAAAATTTGTCTACAAAACCTGTGGAAGGTTCTCCACATTCTCATCACTAAAATTAAGCGGCCGAGTTGCCAATCTGAGAATCCAGCATAATCCCGCATAATAAGGATTAAATAATTATTAAACATGTATAATTCGTGAATTGTTCTACATCACTGTTCTCCAAAAAGTTTCACAGAAATGATTTTGAAATGAGTACTTCACGTTCTGAATTTCACTCACTCACCATTCAACAAACAACGTGGCACAAAACACAGACAGTAAGACTCTTGGCTATGTTTTACAGTGGAAATTTATTATTTCTTCTCTCATTACCAGAAAACCACACCAAACATGTGAGTGGCTACATTTATATATTCACGGGATATTGAGGATAAATTGCAAGAACCAGAAATGTTTAACAGAAATTATACTTTTACCATCAATTGACATACAAGTTAAATTAGCATCATATTATGATGCACACGTGATGCTTGTTTGCCCTGACATTTATTATTATTGATATCATTTTTTGTTTTTTTTGGGGGGGGGAAATGGGGTGGGTGGGGTTCAATCGTAGCTGATAGTCACATATTCATCGATATCCACTGTGTTCTGTTGGTATCACTTTTTCATCCAGATGATGTCCTACACAAGATGGGGCATTCATTGCACGCTTTATGGCAATTCCCGGAGCAGCAGTCACTGTTGACAGTGCACCCCTGGCCATTCGCAGTACAATCCTACAGAAGAGAAGGAAAAGATGTGTGTTAACTTAGAATCGGATGCCCCAAAACAGGTTACATGTACTTTTATTGGCTCTGAGACAACTAACCCCCTCCCCCTCCCCCCTCCCCACCTCGCCAGCAAGAAAGCTCCCCGGAGGACCATTCCCTGAGGACAATTTTCCTTGCAGGACCATTCCCGAGGACAACATCCTTGCAGGACCACTTCCCCCAAGACAACATTCTTGCAGGACACTCCCCCCCGAGGACAACTTCCTTGCAGGACCACCCCCCCCAGGACAACTTCCTTGCAGGACCATTCCCTGGCCCCCAGGACAACTTCCTTACGGGACCATTCCCCCGAGGACAACTTCCTTGCGGGACCATTCCCCCCAAGGACCACTTCCTTGCGGGACCATTCCACCGAGGACAACTTTCTTGCAGGTTCATTCCCCTGAGGACAGCTTCCTTGCAGGACCATTTCCCCGAGAACAACTTGCTTGCAGGACACCCCCCCCCCCGACCACTTAGTTGCAGGACCATTTCCACAAGGACAACTTCCTTGCAGGACAGTTCCCCCGAGGACAACTTCCTAGCAGGACCATTCCCCCGAGGATGGACAACTTCCTTGCAGGACTATTCCCCCCAAGGACAACTTCCTTGCGGGACCATTCCCCGGCCATGAGGACAAATTCCTTGTAGGACCATTCCCCCGAGGACAACTTCATTGAAGGACCATTCCCTCCGAGGACAACTTCCTTGAAGGACGATTCCCTTGAAGACAACTTCCTTGAAGAATCATTCCCCGAGGACAACTGCCTTGCAGGACTGTTCCCCGAGGATAACGTCCTTGCAGGACTATTCCCCCAAGGACAACTTCCTTGCAGGACCATTCCCCCAAAGACAACTTCCCTGAAGGACCATTCCCTGAAGGATAACTTTCTTGCAGGACCATTACCCTGAAGACAACTCCCTTGAAGGGTGCATTCCCCCGAGGACAACTTCCTTGCATGACATTCCCCCAAGGACAACTTCTTTGCAGGACCATTCCCCCAAGGACAACTCCCGCTTAGGAAAGCTTCTTCAGAGGACCATCCCCCGAGGACAACTTCCTTGCAGGACCATTCCCCGAGGACAACTTCCTTGCAGGACCATTTCCCCGAGGACAACTTCCCTGAAGGACCATTCCCCCGAGGACAACCCCCGGAGGAGTTCAGCAATGTTTCTAGTTTAAATTTTATTGCGCGTGACAAAAGGTTATAAAGAAATGTTTAGGCGTACTATTAGGCCTATATGAAGTAAAAGACACAGTCATGTTTATTTTGCTTTGTCAATGTATAATAGTTTCTAACCTAAAGACACAAACATTATTTTGAACAATGATTGCGTGATGAATTAGCTCTTCATTTTAGTATGTACCCAAAAATACAAATATGTAAAAAAAATAACGATTAAAAGGGATGTTTTTTTTCCGAAAGTATCTCTATCCTCTTCCATTAAAAATTAACATTGCGGAAAAGGTTTTGATAAGTTATAAGGGCATCGATGTGAATACACAAATTTAATTGTATTTCGACCCGTTAGATAATCTCTCACAGCCGCTTTCAGAGACACAGGCGTCGAAAAATGTCATGATTTCACTAAATGGTGAGTAAGTTTCAGGAACTTGCTTTTTGATTTCATATGCCATATTTTAGAAATCCTTGCTGCATGGAGTCTAGTCGACAAGTACGGAGTCCGAGTCAGCAGATAAATAGAATCTTGTCTTTCATTTTGCATGGGGACTCGACGCTGAGACGGAGTCTCGAGTCCACTAAATTGGACTTAGTCCGAGCATGACTTCAACACTATTAAAACTCTTCATTTGTCTGTTTGTTTATTTGTTTTAAATTCCGGACCCATGGAATATGTGAGGCCTGACATTCATATCTTTGTCTTACAGCTCTTACGGACCACCACGCCCTCTGCGGTCGAGTAAACATTTTCCTCATCAGCTCTGCCCCAATCATTGAACTATAACCACTGAACTAAAAATAATTCAGTGGCCCCAATGAGTGGAGGTCCGTGACACCCCCCCCCCCCGCAGAGCCATAGGAGTTCCACCCTAATAGCAAAAAAGAAATTTGCACCACTTTTTTTTTGCTTTCAACGCCTGATTTTCTCAACTTTAGTTCCACCTCCCTGTTCCACAAGGCTCCCCGAGATGTGCACCTCCCCATGCCCAAACCAGCCTACGCCCTTGCTCTGCCCTCGCGAAACCGTCACCTATCATTGATAAGGAACTTTCGATTGAGTGGACGTGGACGTCGTCCACGTCGACCACTGGTGCACATCCATCGGGCGACTTCGCATGTCATCCATTGTCCAAAACAATAAGATTTTTTTACTTGTTTACATCAGGTATGTGTTGTGGACTGTGATACGGAGAATAATCAGCTCTTGCCAGCACTGCGCATGCGTCAGGTTGTCTCATACGTCCACTGCCCGAGTGCTGGCAAGAGCTGTGATTACAAATTCTCCGCATCACAGTCCACATAACTGATGTAAACATACTTAACAAGTAAAAAAATATCTTATTGTTTTGGACAATGGATGACATGTGAAGTCACCTGATGGATATGCATCACAGGTCGACCTGAACGACGTCCACGTCCACTCAATCGAAAGCTCCTTAATACGAGACCCCGATATCTCAACATTATGCTTATTTGCCGAGTTGTTTCCACGGAAGCATATTTAGTGGCGTCAGCTGGAGTCTTCGCTAGTCCAAATTCAGGTGACTCTTATTTCCGAATGCATTGACTCAGGATGGTGCGGAGTCAACGAAGAATCGAATCAATTGCAATTAACGTAACCCTGAAATCCGAGTCACTTTTAATTCGGAACAGAGTAGACGCCCAGCTGACACCATTCTGAGTCAATTTTTACTCCGCAGAAAAACACCTTAGCGTTGTGTGGATTCTTGGGGTTCGTTACGTTTTCACCTCAAATTATATAAACGGGTTTTTCGTATTTTACCAAACAGTACACTGAAGACAAGACGCAAGGGGAATAACTCGTAACATTGCAAGACTTGTTATACACACTTGATCTGAAACAGAAAAGGTACCACTAGATCTGATATATTACGGTCAATTTCAAAAGTTAAGCTATACATCAGTTTGATTTCTAATAACAACAGACATGATGTTTAAAATTTGATCCTATTTCTTTGGTGATATTTACCTGGGTGTGGACAAGCAGCGCATCTTCCCACATTTCGTCGTTTTCTGTACAGAATGATGAAAGTAATGAAATTGGAACAAAAGCAAAACAATGACAAAAGGAACAACAAAACAACGCATTTGTAGTAAGTAGCAGTAATAGTAGAAAGAGCTGAAATAAAGTAGTAGTAGTAGTAGTAGTAGTAGTAGTAGTAGTAGTAGTAGTAGTAGTAGTAGTAGTAGTGGTAATAGTAGTAGTAGTAGTGGTAGTGGTGGTAGAAGTATTGCATTATATGGGCAATTTCGCGAAAAAATTTACTCGGGCTCAACTTGTAATAATTCAAAAAATATATGTGCTACAGTGATAGATTTATAGTATCACACAATAGAACTCATAAAATTCTTTAATTTGAATGGTAAAAATGACTAATATTAGCTTTATATTATTTATCAAATGGTATTAAGCATAAATATAAGGACCTAAAAAAGTGGTCCAAGGTGTAATGTCCGTAACGTTAAAAATGTAATGTATACTGAATCTGCCTGTATGGGATATACTGAATCTGTTGTACAAAATTGTCGTCCTACAACTGAAACAGGTCCTCAGCCTCAGCACTCACTTCAGAAGAAAATTGGCTTCACTTCATGCTCAACCTCACAAAATTTTTGACAAATGCGTTGGTAGGTCAAAAGTCATGTCCAAAAATGCAATTGAAAAATAAAACTAATTCAAATTTAAATTGTTAACACTTCAGGGTGACCTGTTTTAGATTACCACAAATAGGTTCAGAATAATTGTGATGATTTCTAGAAATAAGCCGCCAAAGTTGAAAAAAAATATCTGATTGTAATGTCCGTAACGCTGGAATTGCCCATATGCTCTACATAATGTAGCAGTAGCCGCAGTAATCCGAGTACATTCCTAAGAAAAATGATCACCTACCTCACAAGGTTACATATTTAGGTAGGGGATCATTTGTCTATGGAAAGTACTCAAATTACTGCGGCTGCTGCTACATTATGTAGACCTAACAACGTTACATAGGATTATATTAAGAAAAAAGGTTAAATAGGATTTACAAATTGCGAAGGATGTCGTATATGATTATTTTGATAAGTGGTGAGACAGATTCGTTTAGTTCTTACGATTCTTAGCAACTTTACATGTTATCTAACTGAAAGTACTACAAGAAGGCCTAAACAAACAAAAAATGTGAAGTACAATATGCGTGTTCTAAACGCAGAAAAGTAAGAAAAAAGTTCACCGGGTATTTTAGTGTGAAATTCACTCTTATAAATTGCACTTCATGATTACAAAACATTGATTATACTTGTTGCTAGTGATTACTCACACAGGGCATATTTTGACAAGATTTTCAGCAAACATAAAGGCTATACACCCAAACCCTGTAAATCTAATTATTTATCTTATTGGTCATAAATTTTCGTCGTTATCATGGCTAAACTGCATGTTGTTCTTGGTTCTTTCTACGTGTAATTGATGGATATTATCGAAATTTATACTTTACAATTGTCTTCGACTTTTCTTTTCGATTTCGCCTGTCCACCCATCCACCACAGGTGATGGGTAAATGCCCCATGACTCTGAGATTTATCAGTACACTGTAAAGATGCTATACACTTTCATAAACACCTTCTGTAACACTTTATAAACACTTAAACACGTTTATCAGGAAATCATAAAACACGTTTAAGTGTTTAGGTATTGACAATCATGAACGCGTCAACAAACATTTTCATGAACACCTAAACACTTAAGTGTTTAGATCTTCACATACACTAAATCTGAAGCAATCTAAACACTTACGTGTTCAGATTTTTACAAAAATTTGGCGCGTTTATGATTTTCAACACCTAAACACATAAACGTATTTATGAAACGTGTTCAGGTATTATATAGTGTTCTAGAAATAAACACGAACTTTTGATATCATAGGTGATACAAAGAATTTCCTACTAAACGTGTGTGTGATTTCCAGATAAACGTTTTTAAAGGCTGGGCATTTCTTTTGCAAGCCTAAAAATTAACATTGTGTAAATACAATGGCATTCAGAAGAAAATGCCATCTAGGAACCTTTAGCCAAATTTAGGAGCTAGAAACTCAGTATTAGTGGAATTATAGTGAGCGTTAGACTCTGATTTGAATTTTTTTCTCGCGATAAAAAAATTCCTACCATAGAACGTACACTAAAATGTTTGTAAAGTGTAAAGTTTTATTATTGTTTTCCGAATTTGTTAAAATTATCGAAAAATTCAAAGAAATTCATGTGACTTTCATGAATCAATCATACTCTGTTACTTGCTATGACACCTGTTAATACATACCTGCAGAAACTACTGCCAACACAGCAAAACTGACGAACACGAGAAAAATCTTCATCGATGCCATTTGGTCTCTCAAGGACTCCGTAAATCGTAACAAAGTTTGTATGGACAGATCGATAAACTTGTGCCGAAATCAAGCAAAGTGTACAATACTTGGTTGGTTTTATATACTCTTCACCGGTGTCTGGAACGCAATTACCCATTGATGCACAAAACCATCCTATTAAGTGATTAAATATGTTGTAGAAAAAGACGAAGAATTAAATAAGCAGGGCAATCACACACCTGAATAACTTTATCAATAATGATAATAAAAACATTTAATCAGAGAAATATTTACCATCCGAATCCATACTGAAATAATGACATACATATAAATTGATGATTAAACAGAGAAATAAAATACAATTACAGTTATCGTAAAATTAAAAGAACGCTTCCAATTTGCATATATATTATATCATTATTTCTATCATTTTTATAATTTATGGTTGTGATATTGATTTTCCTCCTTCTCTTCCTTCCTTTTCTTTATTTTCTTCTTTTCCTCATATAATTTTAATGAAGGTGGCTAAGGAATTATATAAACAAGACATCACCAAGTCAGTTGTATATTCATATGGAAATTAATATACATTTTTAATTTAAAAATTAACAAAAATATATGTTTAAAAAAAGAGATTGGTACAGTAGTTATGCATTCTGACCTTGTTGGTGTGTAAAGAGTTGTTTATAAATCAGTTTTCCATTGTGTTTTAATGTGCAATTACCAGAGTGTAGTTTCCAGATATACCAACAATTAATATATTTTTTTCAGTGGAGTTTTTGTCAACACTGTGCTAACCTGCCAGGGTCTCAAACACATGGTTTAAGCGTCAAAACTTCAGAATCATTCCTTGAAGAAGTAAAGATTATTCAATGTTTACAGACAAATGAACAAAATATAGAGTTACTTACGTATATATTATTGAATGCACTTTTAAAAATCGTTTGGACGATCTATGTGTGTCTTGTTTCTTTCAATCTATTACAAACCACATTACATCAATTATTCATGTCAAACTTGTGCTGATCACTATTTATTTTTTAATTATTTATTTAATGGGAATATATACAATAAATTAAATACACAATACGAGGCCGTGTGTTCATTGATATTTAATTTATAAATGTTACATATCTAACTTTAATTAGTCAATCATCATATCATATACAGAGACAATCTGTTAATAAATAATAATGTCTTATTTACCCAGGATAGCCGCTTTAGTCAAATAGACTGATCTACCAGCCGGCCCTGCATAACATGTATGTTAATCGAAATAGGGATTCAGCATGAAACACACGGTCGATTTAATTGTTTTTTTAAAATGTTTTTTAATGAAAACAATTCAAACAGGTAATAATATTTCCATATGCTTCATTACAGTTTTAAAGTGCAGATTTCTTACAAACAATTATCAATTACCCATGCAGAACATTATCATTACTAAGTTCAAACGAACTTCACTCAGGGGCGGCGCCAGGGTAAAATGTTAGGAGGGGCGAAATCCGTCCGGAAAATTTTGCCTGCCAAACAAATCTTTATTTTACCAGTCAAAATGCAAGCCGAACAGCGTCCGACAAGCGGGAGCAGGGGTCGACGACGACAAAAAGCATGTTTTTGTCCACCATTAATGTATACCGGAGAACAAGTAAAATCTAACGTTTTTCGTGAAAATTTAATTGACAGTCAACAATGATTAAAAATCACACCACTTTCAATTTTTTGACACTTCCGAAGGTATAACTTTTGGTTTTATGGAATGATGACGGGTGGTAATTTTAAAACATGGTGATAATTTGTCGGGAAGCTCATATGAGTTCTAGAGG
>JZLH01S0027779.1:128709-156653 GCA_001188425.1 Eucidaris tribuloides | reverse complement strand
AATTTTGTCGACTTGTCCATTTCACAAAACAGTAATGTTATCAGAAGTTCAAAATAAGCTCATACAACCTCTAGAACTCATATGAGCTTCCGACAAATTATCACCATGTTTTTAAAATTACCACCCGCCATCATTCCATAAAACCAAAAGTTATACCTTCGGAAGTGTCAAAAAATTGAAAGTGGTGTGATTTTTAATCATTGTTGACTGTCAATTAAATTTACGAAAAAACGTTAGATTTTACTTGTTTCTCGGTATACATTAATGGTGGACAAAAACATGCTTTTTGTCGTCGTCGACCCCTGCTCCGCTTGTCGGACGCTGTTCGGCTTGCAATTTGACTGGTAAATAAGATTTGTTTGGAGGCAAAATTTTCCGGACGGATTTCGCCCCTCCTAACATTTTACCCTGGCGCGCCCCTGAGTGAAGTTCGTTGAACTTAGTAATGATAATGTTCTGCACGTGGTAATGATATTGTTTGTAAGAAATCTGCACTTTAAAACTGTAATGAAGCATATGGAAATATTATTACCTGTTTGAATTGTTTCATTAAAAACATTTTAAAAAACAATTAAATCGACCGTGTGTTTCATGCTGAATCCCTATTTCGATTAACATACATGTTATGCAGGGCCGGCTGGTAGAATCAGTCTATTTGACTAAGCGGCTATCCTGGGTAAATAAGACAATTATTATTTATTAACAGATTGTCTCTGTATATATGATGATGAATTGACTAATTAAAGTTAGATATGTAACATTTATAAATTAAATATCAATGAACACACGGCCTCGTATTGTGTATTTAATTTATTGTATATATTCCCATTAAAATAAATAATTAAAAAATAAAATGTGATCAGCACAAGTTTGACATGAATAATTGATGTAATGTGGTTTGTAATAGATGAAAGAAACAAGACACACATAGATCGTCCAAACGATTTTTAAAAATGCATTCAATAATATATACGTAAGTAACTCTATATTTTGTTCATTTGTCTTGTAAACATTGAATAATCTTTCACTTCTTCAAGGAATGATTCTGAAGTTTTGACGCTTAAACCAGTGGTTGAGACCCTGCAGGTTAGCACAGTGTTGACAAAAAACTTCCACTGAAAAAAATATATTAATTGTTGGTATATCTGGAAACTACACTCTGGTAATTGCACTTAAAACACAAATGGAAAACTGATTTATAAACAACTCTTACACACCAACAAGGTCAGAATGCATAAACTACTGTACCAATCTCTTTTTTTAAACATATATTTTTTGTTAATTTTTAAATTAAAAATGTATATTAATTTCCATATGAATATACACTGTACTTGGTGATGTCTCGTTTATATAATTCCTTATCCACCTTCATTAAATTATATGAGGAAAAGAAGAAAATAAAAAAAAGGAGAGAGAAGGAGGAAAATCAATTCACAACCATAATTATACAAATGATAGAATAATGATATAATATATATGCAAATTGGAAGCGTTCTTTTAATTTTACGATAACTGTAATTGTATTTTATTTCTGTGTTTAATCATTCAATTTATATGTATGTCATTATTTCAGTATGGATTCGGTATGGTAAATATTTCTCTGATTAAATGTTTTTATTATCATTATTGATAAAGTTATTCAGGTGTGTGATTGCCCTGCTTATTTAATTCTTCGTCTTTTTCTACAACATATTTAATCACTTAATATGGATGGTTTTGTGCATCAATGGGTAATTGCGTTCCAGACACCGGTGAAGAGTATATAAAACCAACCAAGTATTGTACACTTTGCTTGAGTTTCGGCACAAGTTTATCGATCTGTCCATACAAACTTTGTTACGATTTACGGAGTTCCTGAGAGACCAAATGGCATCGATGAGATTTTTCTCGTGTTCGTCAGTTTTTGCTGTGTTGGCAGTAGTTTCTGCAGGTATGTATTAACAGGTGTCATAGCAAGTAACAGAGTATGATTGATTCATGAAGTCACATGAATTTCTTTGAATTTTTCGATAATTTTAACAAATTCGGAACAACAATAAAAACTTTACACTTTAAAACATTTTAGTGTACGTTCTATGGTAGGAATTTTTTCTCGCGAGAAAAAATTCAATCAGAGTCTAACGCTCACTATAATTCCACTAATACTGAGTTTCTAGCTCCTAAATTTGGCTAAAGGTTCCTAGATGGCATTTCTTCTAAATGCCATTTGTATTTACACAATGTTAATTTAGGCTTGCAAAAGAAATGCCCAGCCTTTAAAAACGTTTATCTGGAAATCACACACACGTTTAGTAGGAAATTCTTTGTATCACTATTGATATCAAAAGTTCGTGTTTATTTCTAGAACACTATATAAATACCTGAACACGTTTCATAAATACGTTTATGTGTTTAGGTGTTGATTGAAAATCATAACGCGCCAAATTTTTGAAAATCTGAACACGTTAAGTGTTTAGATTGCTTCAGATTTAGTGTATTGCGAAAATCTAAACACTTAAGTGTTTAGGTGTTCATGAAATGTTTGATTGACGCGTTCATGATTGTCAATACCTAAACCACTTAAACGTGTTTTATTGATTCCTGATAAACGTGTTTAAGTGTTTATAAAGTGTTACAGAAGGTGTTTATGAAAGTGTATAGCATCTTTACAGTGTACTGATAAATCTCAGAGTCATGGGGCATGTTACCCATCACCTGTGGTGGATGGGTGGACAGGCGAAATCGAAAAGAAAAGTCGAAGACAATTGTAAAGTATAAATTCGATAATATCCATCAATTACACGTAGAAGAACCAAGAACAACATAGCAGTTTTAAGCCATGATAACGACGAAAATTTATGACCAATAAGATAAATAATTAGATTTACAAGGGTTTGGGGTGATATGCTTTATGTTTGCTGAAAATCTTGTCAAAATATGCCCTGTGAGAGTAATCACTAGCAACAAGTATAATCAATGTTTTGTAATCATGAAGTGCAATTTATAAGAGTGAATTTCACACTAAAATACCCGGTGAACTTTTTATACTTTTCTGCGTTTAGAACACGCATATTGTACTTCACATTTTTTGTTTGTTTTGGCCTTCTTGTAGTACTATTCAGTTAGATAACATGTAAAGTTGCTAGAATCGTAAGAACTAAACGAATCTGGTTCACCACTTATCAAAATAATACTATACGACATCCTTCGCAATTTGTAAATCCCTATTTAACCTTTTTTTTTTTCTTAATATAATCCTATGTAACGTTGTTAGGTCTACATATGTAGCAGCAGCCGCAGTAATTTGAGTACTTTCCATAGACAAATGAATCCCCTACCCTAAATATGTACCTTGTGAGGTAGGTGATCATTTTTCTTAGCGAATGTACTCGATTACTGCGGCTACTGCTAATTATGTAGAGCATATGGGCAATTCCAGCGTTACGGACATTACAATCAGATATTTTTTTCAACTTTGGCGGTTATTTCTAGAAATCATGCACAAATTATCTGAACCTATTTGTGGTAATCTTAAAACAGTCACCCTGAAGTGTTAACAATTTAAATTTGAATGTTTTTATTTTTCAATTGCATTTTTGGACATGACTTTTGACCTACCAACGCTTTGTCAAAAATTTTGTGAGGTTGAGCATGAAGTGAAGCCAATTTTCTTCTGAAGTGAGTGCTGAGGCTGAGGACGTGTTTCAGTTGTAGGACGACAATTTGTACAACAGATCAGTATATCCCATACAGGCAGATTCAGTATACATTACATTTTTAACGTTACGGACATTACACCTTGGCCACTTTTTTAGGTCCTTATATTTATGCTTAATACCATTGATAAAAATATAAAGCTAATATTATCATTTTTACCATTCAAATTAAAGAATTTTATGAGTTTCTATTGTGTGATACTATAAATCTATCACTGTAGCCACATATATTTTTTGAATTATTACAAGTTGAGCCGAGTAAATTTTTCGCGAAATTGCCCATATAATGCAATACTTTTACACCACTACCACTACTACTACTACTATTACCACTACTACTACTACTACTACTACTACTACTACTACTACTACTACTATACTACTACTCTACTTTATTTCAGCTCTTTTCTACTATTACTGCTACTTACTACAAATGCGTTGTTTTGTTGTTCCTTTTTGTCATTGTTTTGCTTTTGTTCAATTTCATTACTTCATTTCATTCTGTACAGAAAACCGACGAAATGTGGGAAGATTGCGCTGCTTGTCCACACCAGGTAAATATCACCAAAGAAATAGGAAATTCAAATTTTAAACATCTAATGTGCTGTTGTTATTAGAAATTCAAACTTGATGTATACTATTAACTTTTGAATTGACACGTAATATATCAGATTAGCTGGTACCTTTTGCTGTGTTTTCAGACTCAAGTGTGATTAAGCAAGTCGTTTGCATGTTACGAGTTATTCCCTGTCTTGATCTTCAGTGTACTGCTTTGGTAAAATACGAAAACACCCGTTTATATAATGGTTGAGGTTGTGAAACGAAACGAACCCCAAACGATCCACACAACGCTAAGGTGTTTTTCTGCGGAGTAAAAATTGACTCAGAATGGTGTCAGCTGGGCGTCTACTCGTTTCCGAATTAAAAGTGACTCGGATTCCAGGAGTTACGTTAATTGCCAATTGATTCGATTTTCGTTGACTCCGCACCATCCTGAAGTCAATGCATCTCAGGAAAATAAGAGTCACCTGAATTTGGACTAGCGAAAGACTCAGGCTGACGCCATAATATGCTTCCGTGGAAACAACTCGGAATATAAGCATAATGTTTGAGATATCGGGGCTTCGTATTAAAGGAGCTTTCGATTGAGTGGACGTGCGACGTCGGTCGGTCGACCTGTGACTGCGATATCCATCAGTGTGACTTCACATTGTCATCTCATTGTCCAAAAACAATAGATATTTTTTTACTTTGTTAATATGTTTCATCAGTTATGTGAGACTGATGTGCGGAGAATTTGTAATCACAGCTCTTGCCAGCACTCGGGCAGTGGACGTAGAGACAATCCTGGACGCATGCGCAGTGCTTAGGCAAGAGCTGATTATTCTCGTATAGGTCCACAGAACACATACCTACATGTAAACAAGTAGAAAAAAATTCTTATTTGTTGCGACAATGGACATGACATGGCGAAGTCGCCGTGATGCTGACACAAGTGGTCGACGTGGACGACTGTCACGTTCCTTCAATGCGAAAGTTCGCTTAATCAATGATAAGGTGACTGGTTTCGCGAGGCTAGCAGACATAGGGCGTAGAGGCTAGGTTTGAGGCATGGGAAGGCGTGCACATTTCGGGGAGCCTTGTGGAAGACAGGAGGTGGTAAACTAAGTTGAAGAAAATCAGAGCGTTGAAAGCTAAAAAAAAGTGGTGCAAATTTTACTTTTTTGCTATTAGGGTGGAACTCCTATGGCTCTGCTGGGGGGGGGCGGGTGTCACTGGACTCACTCATTTGGGCCACTGAATTATTTGTTTAGTTCAAGTGGTTATTAGTTCAATGATTCGGGCAGAGTGCTGATGCAGGATAATGTTTACTCGACCGCAGAGGCGTGGGTGCATGTCCTAAAATGTAAGACAAACGATGATGAATGTCAGCCTCACATATTCCATGGGTCCAATTATAAAACAAATAGAACACACAAGAAAATGAAGAGTTTAATAGTGTTGAAAGTCATGCTCGGACAAGTCCAAATTTAGTGCGACTCGAGACTCCGTCTCGCGTCGAGTCCCCCATTGCAAAATGAAAGACAAGATTCTTATTTATCTGCGACTCGCGACTCCGTACTTGTCGGACTAGACTCCATTGCACAGAAGGATTTTCTAAATCATGGCATATGAAATCAAAAGCAAGTTCCTGAAACTTACTCACCATTAGTGAATCATGACATTTTTTCGACGCCGTGTCTCTTCGAAGCCGTGTGAGAGATTATTTAACGCGGTCGAAATCAATTAAATTTGATTGTATTCACATCGATTGCCCTTCTATAACTTATCAAAAACCTTTCCGCAATGTTAATTTTTAATGGAAGAGGATAGAGATACTTTCGGGAAAAAAAAATCCCTTTTAATCTTATTTTTTTTACATATTTGTATTTTGGCGGTACATACTAAAATGAAGAGCTAATTCATCATACGCAATTCATTTGTTCAAAATAATGTTTGTGTCGTTTGTAGTTTAGAAAACTATTATACATTTGCAAAGCAAAATAAACTATGACTGTTTCTTTTACTTCATTAGGCCTAGATAGTATGCCATAAACTTTCTTTATAACTTTTGTTCACGCCGCAATAAATTTAACGTAGAACAGTGACCTGACTCCTCTGGGGAGATGTTCCATTAGGGAAATGTTCCTGCAAGGAAGTTATCTCGCGGGAAAATGTCCTCCAGGAAGTGCTCATGGCGGCGAATGCGTCTGAAGTGAGTATTGTCTCGGGGGGGAGGGGGGGGGATCAGTCCATGCAAGGAAGTTGTCATCCTCGGGGGAATGGTCCTGCTAGGAAGTTGTCTCGGCGGAACTGTCCTGGCAGGAGTTGTCCTTGCTGGAATGGTCTGCCAACTAAGTGGGTCGGGGCGGGGGGGGTGGTCCTGCAAGAGCAAGCTTGTTCTACGGGAAAGATGCGATCTGCAAGGAAGCTGCCCAGGGAAATGAACCCGCAAGAAAGTTGTGCCTTCGGGGAATTGGACCGTCCGCAGGAAGTGGTCCTTGGGGGAATGGATCCCAGGAAGTTTGGTCCTCGCTGGCGAATGGTGTCCGATAAGGAAGTTGTCCTTAGGGGCAGGAATTGGTCCTGCAAGCGAAGTTGTCCTGGGGGTGGGGGTGCGTCTGCAAGGAAGTTGTTCCTCGGGGCGGGCATCGGTCCTGCAAGAATGTTGTCTTGGGCGGGAATGGTCCTGCAAGGATGTTGTCCTCGGGGGAATGGGTACTGCCAAGGAAAAATTGTCCTAGGGAATGCGTCCTGCCGGGGAGCTTTCTTGCTGGCGAGGTGGAGGGGGAGATGGGGGGAGGGGTGCGTTAGTTGTCTTAGAGCCAATAAAAAGTAAATGTAACCTGTTTTGGGGCATTCCGATTCTAAGTTAACACAAATTCTTTCTCTTTCCTTCTGTAGATTGTAATGCGATGGCCAGGGGTGCCACTGTCAACATGACTTGCTGCTCTGGGAATTGCCATAAAGGTGCAACTGAACCCCATCTTTGGTAGGCTCATCTGGGATGGAAAAGTCGATACAAACAGAATCACAGGTGGATATCGATGGAATATGTGGGACTATCAGCCGACTTGAAACCCACCCACCCCATTATCCCCCCCCCAAAAAAACAAAAATGATATCAATAATAAAAAATGTCAGGGCACAAGCATCACGTGTTGCATCATAAATATGATTTGAAAACAAACCCACTTTCAAACTTTTGGCATTTCTTAAGGATATACATGTTGTATTATGAACTGCTGATAGCAGGTCAATTTAAAACATGGTGATAATTAATTGGGGGTCAGGAGCGGAGACCCCTGGAGTTCTAGTGGTTTTGTTCCTTTTTTAAAGGTTTACATTGATGGAATCAAGAGGTTGGATTCAACCATCCGTCGCTCTGGCTGTTCATTCGCCGTCTCAAAGATGAAGAGCGGAATGAACGTGTGAGACTGAGGCAGGCAAGGATGGGAGAGCTCCTCTTTGTTAGGAAGAGAAAGTGGAGGAGGTTGGAGAGGAGGATTGCGGGACTGCAAGACTCGTACAATAGAGGTGAACGCACACTGATGCAGTATTGGCGGGCAATATGCTATTAAATCTTATCATTAATTCTTGTCACCTCTGTAACAGCATGAATGTGCCAAAAAAATGTAATCTGGGTCTCTTTAAAGGTACAACATTCTTGCCTTAATGTGTAATCTGTTTCTTGTTCATAATGACTTGTAAATGTCACTTGCCCTTCAAGCATAACCTTCCCGAAAATTAAACCTTTGTCTCTTGTATACATTATAGCCTTAAAGTTGTCACATAACTAAATTGTAACCTGCCGAAAATGTAACTTGCGTTGCATATGGCTTTTAAATTATACCTGGCCCTAAGGTGCAACCTCCCTCAAAGTGTAATCCGAGTCTCTTAACTTAAACATGCCTAAATGCGTAACCCTTCAACTTCTTAGGGGCTGCAAAACGTGTTTTTCCGGGGGGGGGGGGGCTAATGCCCTAACAGACGTGATGGTTTGCCAGCCTATAAGAAATTTAGACAGAGGGGTTTTCCCCTTTTATAGGTTTTTGTGTGATTTATTTTGCATGCGTTTGTACTTTTAGCCGAAATTGGGCGCAGGCAGTCCCCATTCCCCTACTCCTGTTGCACCAACTTCTGCGTCTCTTAATGGTCTTATATTACTCATTATGAGCAAGCAAAACGGGTTAGCAAAATATTACGCTTTTGTTTTGTATTGGACTGTTTCAAATGCTGATAAGCCTATAAAAGAAGATGTTCCGGCCTTTTCCACATTTTTGTTAGCTTCACCCATTATTATCAATGTATTAGTGAGCTCATGAAAAGAATAGGCATTCAAACAACTTTTGCAACACGCTAGGTGCACAGATATGCAGTGGTGGCGATTTAATATAACCGGGGGACGGATAGCGAAAAAACGAAAGACCACTGACGAAAAAAAATGTCATATTGTATTGTGTACATACCATCGCCAGCATGCTCACACCCACTTTTGTTTTTCATTAATTTGCGATCGAGCCAGAAATAACCGTTAATCGAAAAGGGGCGCTGAAAGGGGCATTCAAAAGTGACGCGAAAAGATCCAAAATGAGATAAATGAAAAGGGCATTATTGTAAAAAAGTGGCTCTTATCAAAATGAGAATATGGCACTGTCTTGGAAGGAAAAGGAGCACAAGGCTTGTCAGAAATCATGATTACGTCCACCTTGTAAGGTGGAAACTGTCCGAGTTGAGAATCAGTTAAACAGAGTACTTTAACACTCTCATTCGTTAACAAGAGAAACGGAATACATGTAGGAAGGGAAAGGGCCAATTTTTAGAAGTACATAGGGTATGAGATTTATAAGAAGGCCAGGTGTATATTCATGTATGAGCACATTTCAAAGCGGACACTCATAAATGAAAAAACACAATACTTCTCCGGGATACTTCTATGAAGAGAAAAAAAAAGAAAAGGAAAATGGAAAAGGGTACTAATCAGGCTTTCAAAGGGGCACTTATCATTTTTATTAAGGGGTAACATACTTGAAGAAAAATAATGGGGCTTATCAATTTAGCGCATGAAACAAAGCCAGCTGTAAAAGAAAACGCAGGTCGTTGTATTGTAAGATAAAAAGAAAAGAGCACTGAACACATTTGTAAAGGGGCATTTCTTATGGGAAAATGGGAATCTTTTGGAGATTTGATAGAAGTGGGCAGGGTTTATAGCTGGAAAGAATTCGTGCGGCTGTGGAAGGATTATGGCAAGCGGAGGCGAGCAAACGAGCGTATCGCTCCTGGGTTCCCACATAGAAAAAACATTGGAAGCAGTTATGTTACAAAATACATCTTCTGGCTAAATGTAATGATAGTTTAAACCTCAAAATACACGATTTATGTAGAGATTTAAAACATTTTACGTCATTTTAAAGCTTTTGCTGTGCGCGGAGTCGCGAGGACTAATAAATTTCAGCCCTCAGTGGTGGTCGGCTTTCAGTTTGTGCCGGCACTACCGACCGGCGCCGGACCGCCGTAGCTATAACCCTGGAGTGGGGGTCCTGAACTTCCCCTGGGAGGGGTGCCCTTCGGCCAGTGAGATTATAACGGTTTTCGGTTGCAAAGTTCTTAGCACTGGAACATGAAGATTGTCTGATATAGAGTAAAAGTGAAAACTCTTTTTAAAGCAATAAAACATGATAAACCTAATATCTGTTTCTATTGTCGTTATTATTCACCATTATCATCATACGATTATTGATATTTGTATTGATATTATTAATGTAGAGGAAGGTTGAAAGAGGAAGGACATAAGATAGAGAGGGAAGAGGAAAAGAGAAATGCAAATGACGTGACAATTTTTAATGAATAATAGATATTTAAAACAATTTAAAAAAAAGAAATTTATTACAGGAGGTAAAAAAAAATCAACCACGAAAACAATGGTATTATTAATGTAGAGGAAGCGTGAAAGAGGAAGGACATAAGATAGAGAGGGAGGAGGAAAAGAGAAATCCAGATGACGAAAAAAAAAATGGTAGATGAGGTAAATGACGATGAAGTGAGAGACGGGATGGGGTGTCCGATTTGTTTGTTTGTTTGGTTTTATTTTATTTATTTATTGGGGGATGGGGTGTCCGATTTCGTAGTATTATGAAAAGCATTTTTTGCAAACTATTCCAAGTCTAATAATACTCCGGCAGGAGCTGAAATGTTATCTCAAAAAATGATATTAAACAAGGAATCAATGAATGAATAGCTGAATGGATGAATAAATAATTTAATAAATGAACAATTATGTTTATTAATTTATTACACCCTCACAGCAATAGGGGCAGGGCAGTCGCCGCCCCCCCAAAAAAAAAATCGTCACAGCTTCTCCCTCCCTGCATCCCCCCAAGGAGCGCGTTTTGCGCGCTCAGCAAGTGTTTCGCACGCTTTCGCGTGCTGACTACCGCCCTCTTGAATTAAATTCCAGCATCGCCATTAATTTTAGACTTAGTTACCGGGAAATTTTTGGCTGTGCCCCCCCCCCCCCCATTTCAGGCAGAAAATGTAAGAAGAGCGGGTGCAGACAAGGAACTCATATGGAGCGCCTTTCGCGCGCTCATTATTAAGTGTTTCGCACACTTGTGCTCATTACCGCCCCCTAAAATGAAATCCTAGCAAAGCCACTGATTCTGGACTTAGTTACCGGGAAATTTTTGGCTCTGCCCCCCCCCCCCCCCCGATAACAGGCAAAGGACTTCAGATGAGCGAGAGCAGACAAGGAACGATTCAAAGGAATGTCGGTGCTTCCGCGCTTCTCGCGGGGGACACTCCCCCTCCCTGCACCCCCCGGGAGCGCGCTTCCCGTGCTCACTACAGCCCCCTAAACTGAAATCCTAGCTACGCCACTAATTCTAGACGGAATTACCAGGAAATATTTGGCTCTGCCCCCCTCTGATAACAGGCACCTGTTACGCCGCTGCAACGAGGCTTCTTAAACCACTCGACCGCGGCACCTGATGAAGGAAAATAAAAATACAAAAAAGTCGGTCTCGTGGGCCTTCGGCCTCGTGGGCCTTCGGTCTCGCGGGCCTTCGGTCTCGCGGGCCTTCGGTCTCGCGGGCCCTCGGTCTCGCGGGCCTTCGGTGAAGTGGGCTGTCACCAAATCGTTAATATTTTTCCAAGTATCTGACATATCGCCTTTGGTATTTTCGATTTATTTTGAAAAATATGATTTCTTTGCATTTTCAATAACAGATGTTAAAACATTTCTATAACGTTTATGTTTAGTAATATGTGCAGTGGAAAGATTATTTAAACTAATCTTATAAAGTTTATTTCCTTTTCTAATTGATTTTACAATTCCAAAAGTAATCCATGGTTTTTCGGGAGTTTTGGATGACATCTTTTGTTTAATTTCTGTAATGTTGCGATCTAAGTAATGATGCAATTTTTCAATAAATAATTTAACGCTTTATTAGCATCGTTACACATAAAATATCCCAGGATTCGGCTTCAAGCTCGGATTTAATATTTTGAATATTCTCAGGAAACATCCGTCAAATACATCTAATATTTGAAATAGGCATTTAGTTTTGTCCAGATGTGATAATTAAAAATATAGGGAGATGGTCAGAAATATCTGAATATAATAAACCGGATGAAACATGCTGCTTGTCAGTGTTGGAAAAAGTATTATCGATTAAAGATGAACTTACAAAAGATATACGAGTCGGTTTATCTATAAAAGGGTATAATGCATACGAATTTAATAAATTTACAAAAGTTTGACTCTGTTTATTTACATTCAAATGTCGTAATCTCCAGATAAAATACATCTTTATTTTGGGTGGAAAGTTTATGGACAGCAAGATCTAGATCAGAGAAAATGATTCGGGATTTAACTAGGGTGGTCTATAAACAACACCTATCACCGAATTCTTTGAATTACAATTTTCAACCTCAATAAATAATGATTCAGCACTATTACTCTCAAAATTTAAGTCTTTCCTAATGTAAAATTGATATGTTTCCTTATAGCAACACCATCACCTCTCATATTATTTCTGTCAACATGAAGAAGTAAATAACCATTGACATCAAATAGATCTAGTGATTTGTCATTTAACCATGTTTCAATTACACATATAACGCTTAACTCATATTCAACAGCAGATAATTCTTGAAAAGTGTCAAAATTCTTGCACAAACTTCTTGGCACTGACATGGAGTATACTGAAATGATTGTCTTTGAAAGTAATCTTATTTTTAAGTTCATGCGGTAAATAATATGGGCGAGATGGCATTTCAACGGTCTCATTTAGTAGCAAATCTGTATTACTATCCATCATAAAACAGACATTTGTATGAAAAATACTTGTTCATCATATCAATGAAAATACGTATGAAAACACTAGCGAGTTGACTTGTGTCATGTAATGAATAGCAACAGTAATCTTTACAAATCGATACACGATTGACACATGGTAGAATTGAATGCCGACATGCAGTCACTTCAAAACAGTAGTAACCTTTGTAAATAAATTCACGACTGACAATCAGATAAAATAGAAATAGATTGTGACATGTTAAGAATGTGGTACAGTGATGTACGAAAAGACATTTGTAAAATATATTATGTGAAATGCGAAACAAATCGTCTTGTTGAATGCTTGTACAAGACTAGCTTGACCTCGCGTTATAGAGAGAAAAACACACATCTTAATTTTGTTACTGTGGTGGTTGACTTAAAAAGAAAGAAAACAAATATTCAAATCGTATCAGTAAACATTATTACTTATGTACATAATACAGGCGGAAAGATTCAGTTTTCCCAAATAATACCCAGCTCCATAAAAAGTTTGCTGATTCGAAAAGTATAATAAAGTCGATCTTCAATTTGTATTCATACAGAGTCAATAACCAGCTGGAGTCGCTCGTAACTGAAAGAGAGACATAATGTGTAACACAGTGTTATTGCGTAATCAGCAAAATAAGCTATGATTAACTGAAACGAACATTCATACCTTGCACTGGCCATTGCTTCTGTGTGTAAATAAATGACGTTGAAAACAAAGATGGCGGACGAAATGAATAATTCCACGAAAGAAAAATCAATCAAACTTATAAGGCTCTCGACCACTACCTTTCCATTTTCCCGCATAGAACCGATTCCGGCGTTATACATGGTCTTGACTTGCTCAGCCCATTTACGTTTCTCGACTAAATCTTTCTTGGTGAGATCATTTACAACAAAGAAGCCGGCATTCTTGAATTTTTCTCGGGCGCTTTTTACTACTTGCGTTTTGTCGCAATATGAGAGCGTCTTGACAAGTATGTGACCAGAGGCGTCGATCCTGGGGGGGGGGGGCATGGAGGCGATCGCCCCACCCCCACCCCAATGAAAATATTGGGGGGCAAACATATCGATTTGCCCTCCCCCTCCAATAATTTTGACAACTTGAAAATTCATAATATGCAATGCAAATATATGTTTTAAAATGCATTGGAAAGCACTATAAAACCATAAAACATGGCCTAAAAATACTATAAAACATACACATTTTAATTCGGCGGCTTCGCGCGCGCAAAATTCTGTAATTACATTTGGCGCGCGGAGCGCGCCGAATAATTTGGACAGTTTTCAAATTTGACCCCCCCCCCCATCCGAAACATGGATCGACGCCCCTGTATGTGACGCGGCCGATTATCGCGTCGAGCCCCATCGCGGTAAGCAAGGGTTGCCAGTTTGGGCCTTTTCGCGGCCAAAACGACGATTTGGCCGTTTTTTAGATCGTTGGCGGAAAGAATTCAAAGTGGCCGGCCAAACGGCTTTTTGGCCGTTTTTTGGCCTATTTCACTGACCTATAAAAAATCATTATAAAACCCTATTTTCCGGGATTTTCAGTCAATATGTGCCACAAGGATCGAAAAGTAGCGGTGTGCATGTATTTCACGTGAAAAAATCTGGCTCTGCGTAAACCACCGGCCCTCAAAGGGCTGCAGCAAGAGGGCGAGACCGAGGGTATTAAGGACGGAGGAGTCGAGGCACTGACTAAGGGTAGGAGAGATTGGTTCCTGAATAAGGTGTTCCATTGTAGGCATCAAGCGAAGAGGTGATGATGGTAGGCCCGACGTTATCTAAGGCGCAAATCTAGGCTATATGTGTTTCCGTAAATATGCATCAATTCTGAATTTGGCCATCTTTTCACTGAATTGGCCGTAATTTGGTCTAATTTGGCCGTTGTGAGTAATCGAAAAATACTCTGCAAACTGGAGGTAAGCCATTTCGATGCGTGCTGCTATCCCAAACTTATCCCGTATAAGATCCCCAGTCGACGAGGGTGACGCAATCCTCCTGCGATGGATTCTCGGCTTCCTTGATCCCTACAAGTCGAAAATTATTTCAGTGTGAAAATCTTTCTCCCTTGTTTATTCCTCCTTATACGTGTACAAAATTCTCGCGAAGCTGGTTGACTTCCTTCTCCAAGTTTCCCACCTTCGTGTCAAGAGTTTTATTCTTTCATTCTTTCTCTCCAAATCATCTATTCTTTTGCTCTCAAACTCTATCACTTTTCTTGGTTCAGTTTCTACTCTCTGGACGGTCTCAAGTAGGCTCGAATACTGGCGGTAGTCTGCCGAAAGTATTCGTCTATCGCGGCTTTGGCTGCTTCTGGGATACCACCACTGGTATCGGTGCCACCATGCAGCTGCAGCCGTGGCGCCTCCACTGTTTGGTGCTGTCGCTTCACCTGCCGATAGCATTGTGGCCTTCACACAACTGAGTAGCTTTCTCCAGGGCAGATTTTCCTTTTTTTCGCCTTGGTGTTGAGTTTCCGGAGATTATACAGTGCGTCCCAGAAAAAAGGAAACAGGATTTCATGGCAAAAATATTCTATTATAGTGAACTATTAACAATGAATTAGGTATGTTTGTAAAGCTCTGTTTCTCTTCTTTCATTTGATGCACAACTTATTATTCATCGTTTACGCATGATTGAATTAAGACAATAAATATTGGTGTTACCGAAATTTCATTTGCACGCACATATTCTATCTTTGAGTGCATTTTCAGGGTATTAAATGTAATTATTTTTAAGAAACAAAGGCATGACATAAACATTCATTATCATTTCTTCTTTTATCTGACACCTCGTGAGTTAAAAATGAATCAAGTATGCCGGAGAACAAGTTAAAACATGCCTGTTTTAGCGTGATTTTTAGAATGACTTACATTTTAAGCAATTGGAAGTGAGCTGAACAAAAGGTTCATGCACAGCTGAATTCACACAATATCTTCCTTGGGGCACAACAATAGGCTCCGAATCTTGTTCGCGAGTTGATTTCTTGGTCGCTGGCTGCCAAATCCAGAAAGCAGGGTTAAAATATGCATTTTAGAACATTTTTTTTTAACAAACATCTTTTCAAATTGTCGTTTGTCACTGATGCATCGCTTATTTTTCACAAATATGGTATCATGTGAACGAAGAAAGAATAGGCTTTTTATTGATGTCCTTCAATATCAAAGAAATTCTGAATACATCCAAGGATGACAGTTTGAATTTAAAATTTGCGCGTTCAAATGATATTATGACTGTGTCTCTTCTCATTGTCTTTTGTCAGCCATGCGTGAATGGAAATTTCTGTGACTGGTATCAAATTAAAGAAGAGAAACTATGCTTTCCAACTATGTTCGATATTGTTTTCATATTTGTTTTTAAGATATAAAAATATCTTCATCAATCTCGGTTTCCTTTTTTCTGGGACACACTGTACATGTAAATGCTCATAATCAAATGTATAACGTAGTAAATCGGAAATCACTTGAACTACGAGTAAATACGAGAGTTTGAGAGACTTGACTTCAAATTGAAATTAAGAGGTCTCCGCACGTGTCATTACACAGGTCTACACCGCCATGTAATCTGGGCCAGTATAATTATGTATATTGGGAAGTGTTGAATTTGTAGTTGTTGTCTACATAGTACATTGGCATATATACTTTGATCTCACGAACATAGAACATGCATAGTTGATTTCAAATCAGTCTACAATTAGTTGATCAATCAGTTGATTAAAATACATATCCAGTATAATACATTTTAAATGAGGTTAATGGCTTCCCAAAATGTGCAACTTGTATCCGAGTGTCAACCTCATCCCTCTTTTATATGAAGTTGTAAACATTGCATATTGGCTAATCAGCGTGAGGATGTTGAACTTATATCTTTTAAAGGGCATTGACATGATTAGAAGAAGTCAAAAATGCCCCCAGAACCAAACTGGTTAAGACATATTCCAGTATATACACAAGCTGGTGTGTTACTGGGTGGAAGGATTTGTATTGAATTTGTTTATTTGTGGCGAGACAAATGTTCATTTACTACATGTAGTATTGAATTATTATGGTGCAAGTATTGATCCCATACAACGTTACACAACAAATTCGCCTGTCACATCAAGTACCACTGTTTTTTAACGTATAATATCATTTGGCCATACAATGTAGACAGCAGAAGCTTTGAACAGTGTACTTGAGTTTTATTCCAAAGTGAAGGCTTCTTCCGATCATATGTCATTGTCCTGACGTCAGTGATGCGCAACTATTCCCATGACATATTTCCTGGTTCAATGTCAACTCTCAATAAGACAGTGGAAGTCGGTCATTGGCACCTGCGGCGGTATTGATTTGACAAGAAGCTGCTGGTTTCTGGATGGGAGGTGTTGTTTGCCGCAACAATATACAGGAGCGTTTCTGTCGGAAATATTAGCCTACTAGAACTCTGACAGGAAAACGTGCTTCCACTTGATAGTAAAAACATGATCCAAATGTCACGTGAGAAGTCCGTAATTTTGTGAAATTGGAAAAGAGTTTGTCGTCAGTCAGAATGTTGCCGGGCCGTGTTGATGACCTGGATTTTTACCTATTTTCAAAGCCTAATTATATGCTGGTTCAATTTTCTCGGAAAACAATAGAAGTCACGTCACTGACTGTTGCTGTGATCATTCTTTTTTGGTTATTATTTCATTTCGGAAATGTAACCTGAATATATATATTAAGCCCACTTCAGTAAACCTTTGTTTCAATGGAGCCGTGGAACAATACGTTATTTTGAAATGTGTAATATATATGACTGTTTTATAATACAAGCAGGCGCGCTGGAATGTTCAAGATTGACAATGGACTTAGAGGGGCAACCATTGTTTTGTTAATCTGAACGTTTCGGTGCACCTCAATACAAGAATAAGAAAATATCACAACTACAACGTTGACGTAAAAACAATGATAAATAGAATATGCAAAACATAATTTACAGACATGTATCGTCAGTATAGAGCGGTGTGGGCGATTTCATATTAAAGCCACAGGCTACCAATGACGACAGTTAAAAAAAAACACGTGAGCTATACACGCACGTAATCCTCCATGCTCTAAGTGTCTTTGCTAAGGTCTAAAAATGAAGCCCTGAAAAATGTGTATTTCAAAATGAATAACTACTTTAAAAAAGTGAGAATCTACTGTACGAGTACTCATGTTGACCGGAATTTCCATACCATTTCCACCCATAGACTTACTGTGTGTAGATCTGGGCTATTTTGTACTCCGCCGCAGTGAAAATTGTTCATTCATGTATATCTTGCCAGTGGTTGCATAACTTTCCAAACTTTTGTATTCTAGGGTGTTTATTTGTTCATTTAAGCACTACTATGAAACTCACATACAGTGTATCACAGTTTGGCAATTTGTTTTTAAATTGACGTTCCACAGTGTTAGCCTTATGTCTGTGAGCTTACTCCTGTAAAAATTATGAACAGAAAACAGTAATGGCCTGATGAACGAACCTTCGTCATACCACATTTTAGGGGCAATCACATTGATTTATTTCCATTCATGGCCAAAAATGAGATCTTCCCGACATGAAAATAACGAATGGGGGACTGACAAGTAGCAATGAAAACAACGAATGGGGGACTCACTTTACTGCATTTTTATGCAATTTTCCTAGAAAGAAGACATGGTTTATACCATCAAAAGTTTCTTCAGATCAAACATTCAACAACCTGCCGTTTTAGTGTCAATTCTGCCCCCCCCCCAAAAAAAAAATCTTCCTGAAATTTTCGTGGAAGTTGAGTAACCCAAACGGTTATGATGGAGTGAATTCGTTGTGAAAATGAAATGAGAAATGACATAAGAAGGGTTGGCCGCCCGTATTACACGAGTTTCAAAAGTACTGAAAATTAAAGGGATTTTAGTGTTTTTCGAAATTTGGCCGTGAGAAAAAAATGTTGTGCCCGTGGCATTTTTGGGGGGCTGCCCAAATTTCCGCCAACAAATTGAGCGACTTTTCGGCTGTTATTTGGCCGGGAATTTAGCTGTGAAAAACATTTGATGGCCGTGAATTTATTTTTGGCTGCCAAAATTTCCGTTAACAATTTGAGCGACGTTGCGGCTGTTATTTGGCGGAGAATTTGGCCATCAAAATAAATCGGCTGGTAAAATTTTCCCGACGGATTTCGTACCCCTTATATCGCCGTCCCTGGATATAAGTACCAAAAGAGATGTTTATCATTTTCTGGAATTAAAAAAATACTGTTTAGAAGTATGGAGCAGTCACAAAGAAAATGTGAAAGGCTATATAGGATGTGCTGTAGGTATTATTGGGTTGGATGATAGTTTTAATCATTTCTTTATTTATTTCAATATATTCAACAGGATAGCGTATCAGTTCGGTCACTTCCGTGACTGTTTCACATCATGGTCCTACGTAATAAAGCAAACATGATTTAAATAAAATAAAACAATACGCTACCAAGCATATAACGAATATCAAAGGTGAGAGGACAAATATATTTACAATCTCGAATTTAAGATTCAAGATTCAATCCAAGATTCCAGATTAATTTATTGTCGTGCAAATCAAAGGGGAAAATTTACCATATATAGTCTCATCATGATAGACACATGTAAACCAAATATCTGATTACAAAATAATGACCAAAATAGATACACAAATATGGTCAAAACACAGGAGAACACATTACACATTTAAAATACGCATGACAATAAATGATATTTAGGCGATATATATAGATATTCAAATACTTATCCCCCTACAAAAAATACAGGAGGTGTACTTCTTGTAAAGAAAAAGAGACAGAAGAAAAAAAAAGAAGGAAGGAAACAAAGAAAAAAAAGAAAAGGAAGAATACAAGAAAAGGAAAAGAGATGAGGAAAAATAGAAGATAAAAAAGTAGGAAGAAATGAAGGAAACTTAAGGAAGGAAGAGAAAGGGTTTATAAATGAAAATAAAAATAATCTGAATTTTATAGGTACAGCTAAATTATTATACAAACCTATAGGTTATTACGTAGTGCGTTCATAGCAGGTTTGCGTGATATGGTCAGTAGCAAACAATGCATACAATTACGTAATATATTATGTATATCATGAGTTGCGTGCTTTGGTTTACTTCTCAACATTGCTTAAATTCCATGAAGTGTAAGAAATGTATTTTGTTCTCTTTGATGTCAGTTGATCTTCCTTCTGTATAATAATAATAATAATAATAATAATAATAATAATAATAATAACGAGTATTTATATGCGCTATACACAAATGTACCATAGCGCTTACATAGAATTGAAATTACATAAATAACAAAATGAATCAGCTCAAGGCTTTTAGCAGTTTCATGAGGTTATTTTGACTCTCTGCTAACACTTTTGTGTGTGTGTAGTGGACTGTTAAAACCCACCCCATTTTGAAAGTGGTGTGCGTGTTAATTTTTGGCATTTCATCCGGACATATAATTTTGTATTCTGAATTTTTTATAGTAGGTCATTTAAAAACATAATGATAATTTGTGGGGGTCAGGGGACCGAGCCGATTAAAGCTCAGGAGTTCTAGGGGTTTTATATTTTGACTATCTGATAACACTAGTTTCATGAAATGGACAGTAAGAGCCGCGTATATTCATTTTGACAAAATTAGCATCAAACTGCTTAGTTCGAAATCATTTTCCTTGAAAAGGGGTGGGGGAGGATTGTGCAGGCAATTCCTCCCTCGGCTAAGGTGGGGGTATATTCCACATCCGCCCAGGATTTGCACCAGTGTCCACTGCAAACGTCCCTTGTTAGACACCACCCCGAAAAATAGCAGAAGACAGTTGTTTGGGGGATCAGAAATACGAATGTACTATAGAAATAAAGGTGACACGACATCGATAATGATAATGATAGTAATGATATCAATAATTATCATAACTATAATGATGATGATGATAATAATAATATTAATAGGCATAATGATAATAATCATAATCATAATAATAATCATAATAATTACCTTAATACTAAACAAAAGTAATAATAAGAATACTACTGATTAAATATATATATATATATATATATATATATATATATTATATATATATATATATTAACAGGGTGGCCCAAGAAAGAAATGCTACGAGTAGATCGTAAATATTCTTCACTCATTATCGGCAAAATGTCATTATTTTTTATTTCGTTGGTTAGAACATTCTATTATTTCAGCAATAAAATGATACCAAGATCATGTGATTTGAGTAAGGCGTTTGAATTCTGGGGCCATTTTTCCTGAGGCAATGCAATTTCCACCAATTTTGCCAATTTTTCAACAGCGGCAGTCATACCGAATGCCGAGATATTCCGGCGTCTCAGCTTGCGCATACCGGACAAACGCGTTCGATGACAATGGAGAATGTAAGCTCCCATCGTCTTCTTTATGAAAGCGAGGGCAATTACCAGCCCTTTGTCCGTCGCGCGGTTTGTCCGGTATGGCGAAGCTGAGACGCCAGAATCATCTCGGCGTTCCGATGACGGCCCGCTGTTGAAAAATTGGCAAAGTAGAGGAAATGCATTGCTCCGAAAAATGGCCCCTAGAATCAAAAGCCTTACTCAAAATCAATAATCTTGGTATCATTTTATTGGAAAAAGAATGTTCTAATCAACAAAATAAAAGTTAATGACATTTTGCCGATAATGGTGAAGAAATTAGCGATCATACTCGTAGCATTCTTTCTGGGCCACCCTGTATATATATATATATATATATATTCCGTGAAACCGTGGGGGGTGGGGAAAGAGATGATTGTACATGTCACCTTCCCCCCCTCCCCCACACACACACACACCTTGTGAGATGCGGGGGATGCATCCCCCCATCGCCCCAGTTGTCTACGCCCCTGATACCGCCCTGCTTTGGCAAAAGGAAGCAAATAACAAAGTGTCATTTCTCATAAATGAACAATTTGTGCCTGCCATTTACGTTGGCATCAATGTAACTTCACCGTACTCTTACTTGGATATCTTTCAGTAGAACGATTATGTCTTCTCCAACTTTTTCAATTTCAATTTCAATTTCAGTTTTTTTTTCATATTTCTCATATGAATGACATTTATAAACAAGCATCCAATGATATAAAAAATAATAAGCATAAATGACGATACATGTAATTACAAAACTTACACATTAATTTTATAATATATATCGTATAGGCAAGCAAAATTATGAGAAATGTGATGGAACCTTCAACGAATGATGGAACCTACATTTTGCCTCAAGGTACAGCGTGCTTAGGATGTGTCAAAACACTAATTACTCAAATTTGAATGGAATGATTTGTAACTTACTACCTTTCACCAAATTAGGACTGAATACATGTGAAAACAATATAAGACAAACCTCTTTGTACACAGTAAAAACGCTGTTTAAAATATTTTAAACAACTGTATACCGTTGTTTAAGCCTGTCACTCTAACAACATTGTTTAATTTTTTTAAACACCCAAGATTGTGCTCTCTAAAAATTAATGAGTGAAAATATTTACTCTTTGAGGAGTGAATTTCAAAAAAGAGTGAATTTAGAGTGAATTTGGAGTGAAAATGTGTGTTTTTCACTCGCTTTGGAGTGACCACAAGGATCATTTGAAATCTCCGAGTGATCCCTGAGATCACTCCAAAATGAGTGAAACACACACATTTTCACTCCAAAATCACACCAAATTCACTCTAAATTCACTTTTTTTTTAAATTCACTCCTCAAAGAGTGAATATTTTCACTCATTATTTTTTGAAATTTCAGCTCCTGCAAAGAGTAAAATTTTCACTCATTAATTTTAGAGAGCACAATCTTGGGTGTTTAAAAATTAAACAATGTTGTTAGAGTGACAGGCTTAAACAACGGATATACAGTTGTTTAAAGATTTTTAAACAGCGTTTTACTGTGGTACAAAGAAGTTTGTCTATAATTGTTTTCACATGTATTCAGTCCTATTGGTGAAAGGTAGTAAGTTACAAATCATTCCATTCAAATTTGAGTAATTAGTGTTTTGACACATTCTAAGCACGCTGTACCTTGAGGAAAATGTATGTCCATCATTTCGTTGAAGGTTCCATCACATTTCTCATATTTTGCTTGCCTATACGACTATATATTATAAAATTAATGTGTAAGTTTTTGTAATTACATGTATCGTCATTATATGCTTATTATTTTTATATCATTGGATGCTTGTTATAAATGTATTCATATGAGAAATATGAAAAAAAAACTGAAATTGAAATTGAAATTGAAAAATTTGGAGAGAGAAATAATCGTTCGTTACTGAAAGATATCCAAGTAAGAGTACGGGTGAGTTACATTGATGCCAACGTTAAATGGCAGGCGCACAAATTGTTCATTTATGGAAATGACACTTTGTTATTTGCTTCCTTTTGCCAAAGCAGGGCGGTATCAGGGGCTGTGGACAACTGGGCGATGGGGGGATGCATCCCCGCATCTCACAAGGTTGTGTGGTGTGGTGTGGGGGGCGGGAAGTGACATGTACAATCATCTCTTCGCCCCCCCCCCGGTTTCACGGAATATATTATATATTATATATATATTTATATATATAATTTAATCAGTAGTATTCTTATTATTACTTTTTTGTTAGTATTAAGGTATTATTATGATATTATTATGATTATGATTATTATCATTATGCCTATTAATATCTATTATTATCATCATCATCATTATTAGTTATGATAAATTATTGATATCATTATATCATTATCATTATCGATGTCGTGTCACCTTTATTTCTATAGTACATTCTTATTTCTGATCCCCCAAACAACTGTCTCTTCTGCCTTATTTTTCGGGGTGGTGTCTAACAAGGGCACGTTTGAGTGGACACTGGTGAAATCCTGGCGGATGTGGAATATACCCCCACCTTAGCGAGGGAGGAATTGCGCTGCACAATCCTCCCCACCCCTTTTCTAAGGAAAATGATTCGAACTAAGCAGTCTGATGCTAATTTTGTGCAAAATGAATATACGCGGCTCTTCTGTCATTTCATGAAACTAGTGTTATCAGATAAGTCAAAAATTAATAACCCCTAGAACTCCTGGCTTTTAATGGCTCGGCCCCTGACCCACAAATTATCATTATGTTTTTAAATGACCTACTATAAAATATTTCAGAATACAAAATTATATGTCCGGATAGAATGCCAAAAAATAACACGCACACACTTTCAAAATGGGGTGGGTTTTAACAGTCCACTACACACACACAAAAGTGTTAGCAGAGAGTCAAAATAACCCCATGAAACTGCTAAAAGCCTTGAGCTGATTCATTTTGTTTATGTATGTAATTTCAATTCTATGTAAGCGCCTATGGTACATTTGTGTATAGCGCATATAAATACTCGTTATTATTATTACTTATTATTATTATCATTATTATTAATTATTATTATTATTATTATTATTATTATTTATTATTATTTTATTTATTATTATTATTATTATTATTATTATTATTACTTATTTATTTTATATACAGAAGGAAGATCAACTGACATCAAAGAGAACAAAATACATTTCTTACACTTCATGCGAATTTAAGCAATGTTTGAGAAGTAAACCAAAGCACGCAAACTCATGATATGCATAATATATTACGTAATTGTATGGCATTGTTTGCTACTGACCATATCACGCAAACCTGCTATGAACGCACTACGTAATAACCTATAGGTTTGTATAACTAATTTAGCTGTACTATAAAATTCAGATTATTTTTATTTTCATTTATAACCCTTTCTCTTCCTTCCTTAAGTTTCCTTCATTTCTTCCTACTTTTTTATCTTCATTTTTCCTCACTCTCTTTTCCTTTTCTTGTATTCTTCCTTTTCTTTTCTTTTTTCTTTCTTTTCTTCCTTCTTTTTTTTTCTTCTGTCTCTTTTTCTTTACAAGAAGTACACCTCCTGTATTTTTTGTTTATGGGGATAAGTATTTGAATATCTATACTATATATCAGCTCTGACCTAATATCATTTTATTGTCATGCGTATTTTAAATGTGTAATGTGTTCTCCTGTGTTTTGACCCATATTGTATATCTATTTTGGTCATTATTTTGTAATCAGATTGTCTATCATGATGAGACTATATATGGTAAATTTTCCCCTTTGATTTGCACGACAATAAATTAATCTGGAATCTTGGATTGAATCTTGAATCTAAATTCGAGATTGTAAAATATATTTGTCTCTCACCTTTGATATTCGTTATATGCTTGGTAGCGTATTGTTTTATTTTATTTAAATCATGTTTGCTTTATTACGTAGGACCATGATGTTGAAACAGTCACGGAAGTGACCGAACTGATACGCTATCTGTTGAATATATTGAAATAAATAAAGAAATGATTAAAACTATCATCCAAACCATCCCTAATACCTACAGCACATACCTATATAGCCTTTCACATTTTCTTTGTGACTGCCCATACTTCTAAACAGTATTTTTTTAATTCCAGAAATGATAAACACTCTCTTTTGGTACTTTATATCCAGGGACGGCGAATACTAAGAGGGTACGAAATCCGTCGGCGAAAATTTTACCAGCCGAATTTATTTTGATGGCCAAATTCTCCGCCGAAATAACGACCGCAACGTCGGCTCAAATTGTTAACGGAAATTTTGCAGCCAAAAATAAATTCACGGCATCAAATGTTTTTCAACAGCTAAATTCCCGGCCAAATAACAGCCGAAAAGTCGCTCAATTTGTTGGCGAAAATTTGGGCAGCCCCCAAAATGCACGGGCACAACATTTTTTCTTCACGGCCAAAATTTCGAAAACACTATAAATCCCTTTAATTTTCAGTACTTTAAACTCGTGTAATACGGGCGGCCAACCCTTCTTATGTCGTTTCTCATTCATTTTCACAACGAATTCACTCCATCATAACGTTTGGGGTTACTCAACTTCCACGAAAATTATCCAGGAAGATTTTTTTTGTGGGGGGGGGCAGAATTGACACTAAAACGCAGGTTGTGAATGTTTGATCTGAAGAACTTTTGATGGTATAAACCATGTCTTCTTTCTAGGAAAATTGCATAAAAATGCAGTAAAGTGAGTCCCATTCGTTGTTTTCATTGCTACTTGTCAGTCCCCATTCGTTATTTTCATGTCGTCGGGAAGATCTCATTTTGGCCATTGAATGGAAATAAATCAATGTGATTGCCCCTAAAATGTGGTATTGACGAAGGTTCGTTCATACAGGCCATTACTGTTTTCTGTTCATAATTTTTACAGGAGTAAGCTCACAGACATAAGGCTTAACACTGTGAACGTCAATTTAAAAACAATATTGCCAAACTGTGATACACTGTATGTGAGTTTCATAGTATGCTTAAATGAACAAATAAACACCTAGAATACAAAAGTTTGGAAATAGTTATGCAAACCACTGGCCAAGATATACATGAATGAACAATTTTCACTGCGCGGCGAGTACAAAATAGCCAGATCTACACACAGTAAGTCTATGGGTGGAAATGGTATGGAAATTCCGGTCAAAAACATGAGTACTCGTACAGTAGGATTCTCACTTTTTTTAAAGTAGTTATTCATTTTTGAAATACACATTTTTCAGGCTTCATTTTTAGACCTTAGCAAAGCACTTAGAGCATGGAGGATTACGTGCGTGTATAGCTCACGTGTTTTTTTTTTAACTTTCGTCATGGTAGCCTTGTGGCTTTAATATGAAATCGCCCACACCGCCTCTATACTGACGATACATGTCTGTAAATAGTGTTTTGGCATAATTCTATTTATCATTGTTTTTACGACGTCAACGTGTTAGTTTGGTTTTGTTGTTGTGATTATTTTTCTTATTCGATTGTTATGAGTGCCACTCGAAACGTTCAGATTAACACAAACACAATGGTTGCCCCTTCTAACGTCCACTGTTCAAAATCTCTGAACATTCCAGCGCCGCCTGTTGATTCTATTAAAACCAGTCCATATATAATTACACATTTTACAAAACATAACGTATTAGTTCCACGGCGTCCATTGAAACAAAGGTTTACTGCGAGCAATGGGCCTTAATATATTATATTCAGGTTACGATTTCCGAAATGAAATTAATAACAAAAAGAATGATCACAAGCAGGACAAGTCAGTGAGTGACTTCTTTGTTTTCCTGAGAAAATTGAACCAGCATATAATTACGGCTTTTGAAAATAGGTAAAATCCAGGTCATCAAACACGGCCCGGGCAACATTACTGACTGCGACGACAAACTCTTTTCCAATTTCACAAATTACGGACTTCTCACGCTGACATTTGCGATCATGTCTTTTACTATCAAGTGGGAAAGCACGATTTCTGTCCGGAGTTCTAGCTAGGCTAATATTTCCGACAGCAAACGCTCCGTATATTGTTGCGGGCAAACAACACCTCCCATCCAGAAAACCGCAGCTTCTTGTCAAATCACATACCGCCCGCAGGTGCCAATGATGAACCGAATTCACACTGTTTAATGAGAGTGACATCTTGAACAGGAAATATGTCATGGGAATAGTTGCCGTATTCACTTGAACGTCAGCGACAATGACATATGATCGGAAGAAGCCTTCACTTTGGAATAACAAACTCAAGTACACTGCATTCAAAGACTTCTGCTGTCTACATCTGTGATGGCCAAATGTATTATACTTAAAAACCAGTTAGCGTACTTGATGACAGCTGGAATTTGTTGTGTAACGTTGTATATTGGGATCAATACTTTGCACCATAACTAATTCACGATACTACATGTATGTTAACATGAGACATTTGTCTCGCCACAAATTAAACAAATTCACAATACAAACTTTTCCACCCAGTAACACACCAGCTTGTTCGTAATCTATACCTGGAATATGTCTTAACGCAGTTTGGTTCTGGGGCATTTTTGACTTCTTCATATGTCAATGCCCTTTAACGATATTTAAGTTCAACATCTCACGCATTGATTCAGCCATATGAAATGTTATACAAACTTCATATAAAGAGGGATGAGTTGACACTCGGCATACAAGTGCACTTTGGGAAGCCATTTAACCTTCATTTAAAATTGTATCTTTACTGGATTATGTAGTTTTAATCAACTGATTGCACAAACTATTGTAGACTTGATTTGAAACTCAACTAATGCATGTTCTAGATGTTCGTGAGGATTCAAAGTGATATATGCCATATGTAACTACATGTAGACAACAAACTACAAAGTTGCAACCTTCCCCATATACCATACATTATACTGGCCCAGATTACATGGCTGGGTGTAGACCCTGGTGTAATTGCACACGTGCGGAGAAGCTCTCTTACAATTCAATTTGTTGACAGTCAAGTCTCTCAAACTCTCGTATTTAACTTAGTT
>JZLH01S0027779.1:110850-127464 GCA_001188425.1 Eucidaris tribuloides | reverse complement strand
TTACTAGATAATCAGAAATAAACACATTGAAGGAAAAATGCATTTGTTATTTGTTTTATGATTGATTTTTATAATTCATTTTGTATGAGTTCGGTAAGTAACAATACCACCAATTCAGTTGTCATTATGACCAATACACACAAGTGGGACAAACGTGATTTTGCCCGACTGCACAAAAGTAATCATAACTTTTAACTTAGAAAAGCAAATTGAATGGGACTAGGTTTATCAGAAAGGAAATTTATTCTGCTTTGATATGATACCAAATACACATACCTTTTGAGAAAATTACATACCTTAAATATTTTTCTCCCGATTGGACCATTTTTTTGGAGACGCACTGTATAGAAGAAATACCATCTTAGAATCTTTAGCAAAGTATAGGTGGAGCTAGAAACTCAGTTTTAGTGGAATTTAGTGGACTGTTAGACTTGGATTTGAATTATTGTCTCCAACAGACAAAAATTCCTAGCATAGAACAAACATTGCACATTTTTCAAATTCCAGGTTATCTTCTTATTTCATAGATCCTTCATAAATAGCCTAAGGGCATGAAGAAAGCTAAGTCCACTGGGACCCCCAAAATCTATCACTGCATATACTACTGATGGTTCCATGTTACTGATATAAAGGAGTTATCGACAAGCTAATCTGGGAAAAAAAATTGGGAGAAAGTAGATAAGATGTAAGAAATTAATATTCCAGATAATCCAGATATGAAGTGTATGAAATATATATGTAAACTAAAACTTTTAAATAATGGAAAAAGAGTTATTTATTTAATTTGCATGGAAAATGGAAACAGTTGTAAACTTAAAATATTTGTGTGTTTTCTGTGATATGTACCATAAATTTCTTTCGGAGGCATTATGTACAGTGTTTCAAAAGTATCAAGCACTGACTCAGTAGGTAAATTTCAGTCCTTTCAGCTCTCCATACTCTTTTTATGAACCTTTTCAACTGGTCCCGCCATTGCTGTGCGTAAACATTTAATTATACAAATGTATCCTATACTATCAAACTCATTTCCTGGAATGCAATATAATGTGTCATCCCTGAAATAATAACCTTTGTCTTCACTATCAATAGTTTGCATTATTTAGGGTAGGGAATGTAGATTTTCTTGACCCTGTAGTTAGTAAGCATTCCATCATCTGCTGGAAATTCTATGGTGTCTTTCAACTGTCAAACTGCTGCCTGTAGCATCTGTTTATAAGTAGAGTGTTGGGTAAGTTGGTTTATAGGACTATTCCTCGGGAGGAAAACTCGCCCTTGAAAATTCCCCCGGAGGACATCTCCCCTGAGGACAACTCCCCTGAGGACAACTCCCCCTGAGGACAGCTCCCCTGAGGACAGCTCTCCCTAGGACAGCTCCCTCTGAGGAGTTTAATAATGTTTCCAGATTTTAACAATTTGATTTGTCCTCAGAGGAGTAGTCGTCTGGGGAGTTTTCCTCCGGGACTGGGGGAGCTGTCCTCTGGGGTAGTTATCCAAAGGGGCAGCTGTCCTCCGGGGGAGTTGTCAGATAGGTGTCGGCTCCAGGGGAGCCGTCCTCTGGGGGAGTTGTCTTCTGGGGGAGTTGTCTTCTGGGGAGTCATCCTCGGGAGGAGCTGTCCTCCCTCGAGTTGTGCTGATATGTACATGTATATGTCCATCGCTACTGTTGATCTATGTTATGCCTGGATTGAATTGAAGGCGTGATAAAGTGCACTCCCGTTATAATGAACACGGTTATAATGAAATTCCTGTTACAACGAAGTTGAAATTCAGGTCCCAAAATTATTATCCATATATCTTTATATAGTTTCACTGTTAGGTTATAAGGAAATTTCGATACAACAAAAGAAAGAAGACGTCCGGTTCCTCGAGGACTTACGTTAGATATAGGGAAGTCTGGTGTTGTAGAACGGGCAGTTAGTACGTACAGTGCCGTGCAAAAGAGAAGGGATGACTACAATCAAAGTAGTCTTATATGTGCACTTGAAATATACATACCAAAATCATCAATACATTGCTCCAAAAGTATGTATGGTAATATGAAGTAACCCTGAAATTGAGGATTTTTTGTTGTTGTGGATAATAAAATACTTGTAGGCATCATAGTCAGTGGCGTATCTAGGGATTATGGCACCCGGGGCAAACAATAAAATTGCGACCCCCCCCCCCCCCAGCTTCTCCCCACCTAAACGTATTGACGTACACGTGAGGGAACAGAGCGACCAAGCGGTAGATTGTCTTTGCAATCAACCGTTGATCAATAATCCATTTTGTTTGTGCATTTGATCCATAGGGAAATTAGCAAGGAACACTGCAATCGAGCAATATTCTTGTTTTTTATCTAGAAGATTGATTAATGATATTCACTACTTCCTCAAATGAGGTGCAAAAATTCGCAAACATATTCAAAAAATTTAGCAAGGCAACCAAAACTCAAGAACTTTTTAATATCTAGAACCTTTGCAAAATTCTATTCTATAGATTTTATCATACATGCGGCGCAGTATTTAAGAAGGGATTGATTAAAGTGATAGGCTAACATTGTGGAGCTTCAATTAAAAAAATGTCAAATTTTGATATCTAAACTACATAGTAGTGTTCATATGGACAAATAAACACCCTAGAAAAAAAGTTTGGAAAGTTACACTGCCAATGGCAAGTTATGCATGAATAAACAATTAAAACTTGGTGCGAGTTTAAATAGCCTAGGTGTACACACAGTAAGTCTATGGGAAAAATGGGCAGGCGAATCCGATCAACTTACAATTTTCACTTGTTTAAAGCACTAAATAATCATTTTGAAATACATGTACAATTTTTTCAGGGCGTCATTTTTAGACCTTATCAAAGACAATGGTAGCATGGGGAATCATGTAGCTCAGATTTTTTAAACTGTGGTAAATGTTAGCCAATACCTTTAAACTGATAGTATCAAGCATTGCAACTATTATTACTATTTAGTAAAAATTGTGAACATTTTTCCAAAATGCAATTTTGCAGAGGCATAGATATTGGGGTTTGAAATTACGAAATTGTGAAAGAAAATATGCGAGGGAGCAGAGCGACCGAGCTTCAGAAAATTTTCGGATTTTGAACCCTATGAAACTATTTTTCCAATGCATTTTACATCAGGGACTGGGAAGGAAGGGATGCATAATCCTTAAGGATCTTTTTTTCTTCCTTCTCTCCCCTTTCTCTTTCGTTTCCTTTTGCGTTTTTTGCGCCCCCTTTAAAGTGGCGCCTGGGGCATGTGCCCCCTCTGCCCCCTCTAGATACGCCACTGATCATAGTCTACGGAGAGGTTTCATGGAGCACAAGAAATATTTATTTTTCAAGGCAATAATTATGGTACAGGGTAAAAATGTGTGTAATGCATCAATTTTCATGGGATTGTAGACATTCAGAGAACTTTGAAATAAAACAAAAACAAAACAATAAAGACAGTAAAATCACATGCCATGAAACGTGTCCACTTTTTAGAAAGCTGTAAATTAGACCACTGAAAAATTTAGAACTTTTGGTAATGAAATGATTTTTTTTCCAACTTTTTGGCCTTTAAAAACAAAAAGTTAATGGCCATAAATAACTCAATAAAAAGTATGCAAGGTACAGAAATGTATTTATCTTTTATGCGGGTGGTTATAATTAACAATAATTGAGAAGCTGATGTATATTTTGATGTATCAACAGTTCTGCTTGTGATTTATATCCTTTACATTAGAGTATATCAAGTGATTTCAGTGGAATCACAACTGTAAATGAGTGTTGTATATGTTTCATATAATTGTGCTTATGTATGCTCCAAGTATTGAATATTCTACCAGGGTCAATTATTATAGAAACATTTTTTTTTCAGTAATAATAATGGTAGCAACCAAGATGTATCGTGAATGTTACTGTTTACTCCAGATTTCGTAATATTGTTTTATTGTACAAAATAATTAGCAGGATTTTTTTCTGCAACAAACTGCCTGTGGTATTGTAAAGTACATTTAAATGAGAAAATTGAGTTAAAAAAATAGAAGTTTAATGCAACTGAACGTAGCTTACATACAAAAAAACCCACAATAAAATAAAAAATTAAGTGGTCAATCACAATTGTCTACATTTCTTTTACAATAGTATGAACTGTACAGTACAGGGGGAGAGGGTTCATACCCATTGTTCACTTTTAAATATTGAAAAAGAAATTTTATTTCACTTACCCAGTCCCCCCCCCAAAAAAAAATTAAAATGTTGGTACTTTTTTTTTGGGGGGGGGGGCACTTAGGGGGTCTCATGTGTCCTCTTTGTACTTCTGAAAATGTTGATGATTGTGAATGACCCCTTTAAATAAGCAATCCAGGGAAATTTGTCCCTCTAATAGTAGGGACATTTTGTGGTACATCTTCGCTAATAAACGCAATTGTGATGGTCAAAAGGCCTTGAAATAAATGTTTGTATTTTGTCTATTATTTCATTTTGTCTATTACTATCATCATTCACCCCGCCCCCCCCCCTTCACCCAATCAGAAGTTGATTACACATTTCAGATTTTTTTCTTTCATCATAAATGAATACTCACCAAAAACATTACCGGTAAGTCAACCAACCAAACTTAAATCCATGTAAACAATGCTGTGCCTTTGCCTAAAATAAGAAATGTATAAATTTTGGGATCTGACCCATTCGGGCCAGATGAGCTAAAAATACCTCATGCAAAAGTGCTGTACAATGGCAAAAGCAAGCAATGCTGAAAAAAAAATATGTAGATAATGACAAAAATGTTTTCAATTTTTGCTCTCTTTTACAATCTTAAAGGTAAGGTTCACCCTGACATCAAGTTGGTTTTAATACAAGCAGAACAATGAAACATATTAATGAAAGTTTGGCAAAAATCCACCACAGAATAACAGAGTTACGGAATTTTTAACTTTTGAATTTGTGACGTTACATGCGAGCAGCTCCCCATATGTCGTGATATAAATTCCATAAAAGTGCCATTTTCTCAGAAATTTGTAAATGATTTCACCTGTGCATTCAATATATTATCAGAATCATTGTCATACATGATACTATGAAAAAAATCCAATCAGTTATCCTGAACCATTAAAAAATGTCAATTTATAGAATTTATATTACATGACATACTGGGAGCTGCTCACATGCGACGTCACAAATTTAAATTTTTTTGAAACCTCACAACTCTGTTATTCTTTGGTGGATTTTCACCAAATTTTCATTGATATGTTTCATTGTTCTGCTTTTATTAAAACCAACTTGATGTCAGGGTGAACCTTACCGTATGCCTTTATTTTTTTTCACCATTTTTAAGTGTATCATTATCACCTCATTACATCAAAAAAGCTTAATACATTTATAAAGAAGAGTTACTTCCTTTTGTCATTGTACAGCCAAATGCTCTAAACCAGGGGTTCTCAAATAGCGGTGCGTGCGCAACTTTTGGCGCATCGGGCCTTCCGAAGTGGCGCATGAAAACCGTCATAAAATCTATAAATTGTGTAATTGTAAGTGTGTAATTATTAGAGCCATTTTGGGCCACTTAAAATGCCTGACATCTAAGAGCTTCGGGGGGCTCCGTCCCCTCGACCCCCGCCAGGGGCCCTTGAGCGGGCCCCTGGATCCCACGCCGCATGGCTTCGCTCACTCCGCTCGCAGTGATGCAAAGTGTTACTTTTTTGCAGTATGTAGTACTTTTTTGCAGTATGTAGTACTTTTTTCACTTGCAAATACTTGCGATTTTGAGCAAAATGCCTAAAAATATATTTTTATGTGCACACTTCTGTGGAAAACAGATAAAAATATATTTTTTTTCAAGCAGAAATATATATTTTTTAAACTAAAAATGCTTTTATTTGTAAGAGGTTGGCATCTCTGCGCTCGCTTCACGTGCCACATGGTGGCGCATTATACATTCTCGATAACAAATTTGGCGCTTCAGCAAAAATAATTGAGAACCCCTGCTCTAAACATTTTCAATAATTCACTCTTTTTGTCCTGTATCTTTGTAATTAGGTATTCAAGGCAGTGAGAGTGATGCCTGATGGATGCAGCTAGGCTACTACCAACCGTCAAGTACAGAAAACATTTGTAACACTTTTTTTACAACAAAGCAAAATATTTTTATTTACAATCACACACATATACAGATATTGCAAAACTAGAGCAGTTCGACTGCGCGCAGTCGATGGGTATGCCTCCGCAGCCTGCACTCCCATCCAATTGCTGTAATTGAAAAGCTTCAAGTTACCACGGTAGCAAGACCAATTAGATGAATAAGCATAATGATAAGCCCATGTGACCTTTGACCAAGTTACAGTAAAATCGCGAATTAAGACGCTCTCAAAGTTACTCAGCGTAACAAGCCAATAATCAGATATATTTAAGGCCCGGTGACCTTTGACCTCTGACCTTTCACTCCAAAATCGAATCAGTAATTTGGTGCCTTAGATGAAGTCTTCTCCCAAGTTACATCAAAATCGGAAAGTCATACTCAAGTTATCACAGTAAATGAGCCCAAATCAGACATATTTAAGGCCCGGTGACCTTTGACCTTGAGCTCCAAAATCTAATCAGTTTTATTGGTGCCTCATAATAATACTTCACCCAAATACATAAAATCTGACAGGCCGTTCTCAGTTATCATGGTAACGAGCCCAAATCAGACATTTTTAGGCTCGGTGACCTTTGACCTTTTCAGCTCCAAAATCTAATCAGTTTATTGGTGTCTCTATAATAAATACTTCACAAGTTTCATGCAAATCCGACCAGCCGCTCTCAAGTTATGCATTAACGAGCCCAAATCAGACTATTTAAGTCGGTGACTTCGACTTTTGACCTTGAACTCCAAAATCTATCAGTTCATTGGTGCCCCATAATACATACTTCACCACGTTACGATGAAAATTCAACTGGCCGTTCTCAGTCATATCGCGGTAACGAGCCCAAATCAGACATATTTTAGGCCCGGTGACCTTTGACCTTTCAGCCCAAAATCTAATGCACTTCATTTGCTCATAATACATACTTCCATCCAAGTTACATGCACAATCTCGACCAGCGCTCTCAAGTTATCGCAGTAACGAGCCCAAATCAGATATATTTAAGGCCCGGTGACCTTTGACCTTGACCTTTCAGCCCCAAAATCTAATCAGTTCATTGTGCCTGCATAATACTACTTCACCCAAGTTACATCACACATCCGACCAGCCGCTCTCAAGTTATCATGGTAACGAGCCAATCAGACATATTAAGGCCCGGTGACCTATTGACCTTTGAGCTCCAAAATCTAATCAGTTCATTGGTGGCTCCATAGTATATCTTGTCTGTACATCAAATTCAATCAGGGGTTCTCAGTTATCGCGGTAACGAGCCCTAAATCAGACAATTTAAGGCCCGGTGACCTTTGACTTTTGACCTTTGACCTTTCAGCTCCAAAATCCTAATCAGTTCATTGGTGGCTCATAGTACATACTTGTCCTAGTTAATGTAAATCAAAATCCGATTGGGGTTCTCAAGTTATCGCGGTAACGAGCCAATCAGACATATTTAAGGCCCGGTGACTTTGCCTTTGACCTTTCAGCTCCAAAATCTAATCAGTTCATTGGTGGCTCATAGTACATACTTGGTCCTAGTTACATCAAAATTCGATCAGCCGCTCTCAAGTTATCGCGGTAACGAGCCCAAATCAGACATATTTAAGGCCCGGTGACCTTTGACCTTTGACCTTTCAGCCCCAAAATCTAATCAGTTCATTGGTGGCTCATAGTACATACTTGGTCCTAGTTACATCAAAATCCGATCGGGGGTTCTCAAGTTATCGCGGTAACGAGATCCGGTAACGGACGGACGGACAACCCGAAAACATGATGCCTCCGGCAACTTCGTTGCGGAGGCATAAAAAATATTACTGTCATAACACAGAAAACATACTCCTAAAACACACGAGATGGAGTTGTTCGAGTTCGAGTTGTTCAGATGTCTTAATTTAACTCGTCAAACTTGATCAAAGTAAGTTATTGCCCAACTAGCAAAAGGGTGTAAGCATCTTAGTAGAAGGGTGTAAACATTAAATGGACTCCATTTTGAAAACCATTTGCACATTACAGACTGACAGCATGACCTATAAGAAAGATCATATATTTTTATTTCAAATAAGATAAGTAAATGTTTTTCAAGTTAGAGGCAATTTAATGTTAATGCTCTTCTACTTAGAGCATATAATAATGCCCTTACACCAGCCAGACAAGTTTGTACAAGTTACAGGATATCACCCACATGTATATTTCCTATATAAAACAGCTAAAAGAGAAATTCGATAACACTACAACATTGAAATTATGAACTAGCAAGGAAGTGTAGTTGGCAGACCATTTATGAAACAGAAAGAAACACTGATAAAAGATGCAATCTGATTGCTCTGTAGTCTGTAACGCTTTCATGTGGACATGACATCTTTGAATGTGACTTGGGTTGCTTGGAACACATTCCCCTCTTCAAATGGTTATCTCTCATTATGCTCAAATCAAACTTGCATCGTATGAAATATTAACCAAATCTTTCTGAAATGAAACCAATAACAAATCACCTGCCCGATCTTGAAATATTTAGCTTGCTTTCTCCTTGTCCTTCTGTGAAATAATTATGAATGAAAACACTGAACAAAATCTACCAAAACTATTTGCTTTGAACATCTTGCTGAGTTTTTCCCTGAATTATAATATGATTTGATATATACTGTACCATACATGTATGAAAATTAGTAATGCTATATGAGGTCCTCCCTCTGAGTTGATTTACCAATTTTGTTTGAAGGCAAGAATTCTAAATTAAATAGCTTACGCACTGCTAGTATGCTTCTCCAACTAATAAACAATTAGCAAAAATACAATTATTAGGTACAGTGATTTTCCGTTTACCTGTAAATCGAAATGGAAAATCTGTTTGGTTTTTTACTTTTCATGTGAAAATTCATGGAATTTACCTTTGCAAAATGGAATTTATGTTTTTGTTGTGTACATTTTCTATGACAAAATGGAATTTCTATTTCTAGATCAAGTTGAAACGGAATTACAGGTTTTCAGTTACGGGAAAGACCATTGTTTGAAACGGAAAATCACTGTCTCTAAAATTAGATCTTGACATAGTAATAAAGTAAATGAAACTAGCCAAATTTCTTTGGATCTCAATACATGCACCCAATAAGACAATTTAAAGATTGTGTCATTGATTTGCACGTCAAAAAACATCTATACGAATGAAATCAGCTGAAATCATATCCAATGTGAAGATTAATATAAATAAACACCTCTCATAGAGACTTGGGGTAAAATATTGAGTTTTTGGTGAAAATCTGGACGGTTAAACTTCATCCTTTTTCAAATTGCTCAGGAGCAATTTCAAAAAATCCCGCAGACGTCAACGTGCCGTTCCAAAATTGTCCGATCAGCCGTTAGCCAATGGTCGCGAGGGGGCTATCCGGTTAACCAATCACGGTGCACTCCGCTGGTCTTGCGAAGGTACACAGTAACCGCGATTCGCAGTTTGAGCAAAATTGAAACTCACGGAAAGAACAACATTCTGGTAACATGTCGTTATTAGTTTTTCTCATAAAACAACAAATTCATGACGTATGGATCTCAGACTTTCAACACACCATTTGTAAGTACTATACTACCGTTTGGTATTGATAATGAAGGGAAGTAATGGACTTGCACATCCCTGACACAATCTTTAACTCATAAAAAAGACTTACCTGTAACTGATTTATACCCAAACTCTGTTAATTATATCTTAACACTACTTTCATTTTAACACAATACTAAAACATGATACATACCTGAGATTATTTATTAAACTGGATGTAACTAGGCACCCTTGGCATTGTAGCTTTGTGGAGTTGGAATACAAAATAAAGACACAAGCCCGAAGACCAAGTGTGTTTTGGATATTTATAAAGTTAGCGAGGGTCAATAGTTTTACTAACGACCGAACGCGTAATGTGCATTATTTGTTTCATAAAATGGTTTCAAAAATCTGACCGGGCATTAGTAAAAACTACTGCCCACTCGCAGAACACACAGGATCAACATGACCATTTTATAAAATCCTTTAACAGATTTTAAGACAACTTCTTTAGTAAACTCAAACATCTAACTAGTATTAAATAAGATTGTTACACAAATGATGGAATTAATGATACTCTGAGGAAGCCAACAGAAATCCACCATTGTGTGGATTTTTTTTCTTCAGCTCTGTAACCTGGGTTAGCTAAATGTATAAACTTTCATTTCTGTAGTGTGCTTCTCGATGTTCAAAAACTCTTCTTGAGCAAAATGTTTTGTTTAGAGCTCATATGCACCAGTGAAGGTCTTAACAATAACAACTTCAACAACATTTTCACTTTTGGGCACATAATTATGTTGTGCACTGGTGTGGCACTGACACTATAAGTATACAATTCATTGTGCACCTGGCAGAATGTTGTTAGCAAATGCTCTAAGCAGAAAGGTGGTTAACAGTAATTGCTTGTCACGTGTCAATCATTGGCTTATTTCACATGAAATCAAGGTATTGTGATCTACCCTGTATTAGGTCCTTCTAGAAGTATGTTAGGCAGAAAATATGGAATAATTTTGTTTTCAAGTTAGAGGCAATTTACTTTGAATGCCCTTCTGATTAGAATCTTTGCTAACGACTTTCTGCCAGAAGTTTGAGATGTATGGCAAACTGTCCTTCAGATAGACACAACATGGTGTAACACAACGTGGTACCCCAGAGTGCTAAATGGTGCATCACATGTCAGAAATATTTGTTCAATTCAAAACAATTCTACAAATGCCTCATTCAAAATAAACTGATCAGCACAAGGCATTTTTTTCGTAGATTTACAGTTTGGATATATATACAGCTCACTTCTGTTGTAACGAACACGGTTATAATGAAATTCCTGTTACAACGAAGTAGAAATTGAGGTCCCCAAATTATTATCTATATACTTTCACTGCTTGGTTATGACAAAATTTTGATACAACGAAAGAAAACTGCTGGTCCCGAGGACTTCGGTATAATGGGAGTTGCCTGTACAGGTAATTTTTTGTGTCAATTCACATCAGTAGATTCTTGGCAGCAATGTTACAGCATTCCTGATGGATTTAAATCCCTGTAACAATATGACCACAGGGATATGTTTAAATCTATATGTTTGCATGAATATTCAGATATTCAGTACAACAAGCCAGTTGGTAGTTAGAAGTCTCAAATAACCCCACCACACAGTGAAACTTGTCTATAGTGGCGACCCAAGGGAAACAAAACTTTTGTGACTTTCATAGATGGTGGCTGCTTCAGTCAGGTTTTTACAGACATAATCTATCTCCAGAGTAATCATTTCCGTAGCCACTATACAAATGATGGCTGCTACAATGTATAGAGAGGTGGTCGCTGAGACAGGTTGAACTCATCTTTTGATGAGTGCATATCTCTGATGGTGAGGCATCTGACAGCAACCATTCTAAAAGTGATGGGCTCATGGGCTGCATTAACTGCTGTTGTAAAACTCTACTGAGAACACCACCTTCCCCTCTACGTTCCTAAATATGCATCTTGTGCAGGCATGATTCATCGAACAGGTTCAACATTGAGCTTTCTAATGTTTCCAGCGTCTCTTACTGTAGGCTTATTGTTGATCATTTTCATTTCGTTTGGGCAATGTAGGATCAAACTGCTTCCACAGTTTTAGGAACTCTTCCATGTACGGCTGAACGATCTCTGGTTTGGTGGTCACTATCACATTCTCATTGTTTGCGGTTGCTGCGTGGCTCGTCCAGTTGAAAGACCCCGTGATCACTTTTTCTCCGTCAATGACCACAAATTTGTGATGCATCAAGTAGCCAGTTGTGCTTTTCCGGACTGGTATACCTGCAAATGAAACATGAAAAGGGAAACAAAAATGTATTGTTCGATATATTGTGTATCAAAAAAGGTAATTATGTTCAGGTGGATAATATTCCCAACTACTTCATTCTGAAGATTTTTAAGCATAATATCCATAAAAAGTGCAACTCACTCTTTCCAGTGATACCTCACTTGAATCACTGATGTCATGGATGACTGAGTACTCTGCTGATGAAGCGAACAATGATGAATAACAAGTTTTGGTCAAAGAATGAAAGACTGAAGACACTGATGCCTGGGTTCATGCTTTTTTAATACAAGTCTTTCAGTTATTTACCAAAAACTTGCAAAAGAGTGTGATTTGGCATTACTCACTTCAAGAGCAATGTTCTCTTTCATGCATGACACCAGTGATGTGAGTGAGGTATCAATGAACAGAGAAAACTTTGCATTTTATGGATAACTTAGAAGTCTATATAATAGTACCCAAATCTTCCCATCTTCTTTCAAGGCAGCCACTTATAGGGGAAACCCCCTACCATAGGAGAATTTAGCCATCTGTAGGTTGTAGTGGATGGCTACAGGGAAAATGGAATTCTGTAGGGGGAAGTAGGGGGTTTTGATGTATCTGAAAATTTTCTGGCAATGAAAAAAAATCTTAAATCCTCAAAGAAATCCCATTTATATTTGTCTGTAGACATTATTTGGGTAAATCCAGTTTCCTAGTTGGTCTCTTCTCTGGCACAGAAACCGGAGTTATGAAAACGGTAATGCGCGCATGTCTCGGTATCGAGTTGATCACGTCATCAACTTCTCAATTCAGATCAATCTTTTGCATTTAATAAGGCTATTTTGTAGGAAGGAAACTAATTAATTTTGTGAGAGAAAAGCGGTGTCCGTAGGGGAAAACATGCATACGGCATAGGAGAAAGGAACATTTTAAGTGGCAGTCCTGTCTACTTTGCCCAAGAATAAAGTCATCCCTACCCCTGGGAGTGTGGGGTGCTGAAGCTGGGGGTGCTGCATCACCACTGGGAAATTTTGTCACTGCTGTAGCTATTTTCTCGAAACAGTGATTTTCCGTTTCAAAAGATGGTCTTTTCCGTTTCTCAAAACCTGTAATTCCGTTTCAGATTGATCTAAAAATGGAAATTCCGATTTGTCATAGAAAACGTACACAGCAAAAATATGAATTCCGTTTTGCAAAGGTGAATTCCATGAATTTTCTCATAAAAAGTAAAGCACGAAACGGATTTTCCATTTGATTTACCGGTAAATGGAAAATCACTGTCCCTAATTTTCCCACAGACATTTTTTGTCAAAAGTACAGAGTGATTCTTGCTTGCTGATTAGTAACAAATAATATCTCATTTTAAACAATTTTTGGTAGGTTTAATGTTGTTTTCTAATATGTCTGACATGAATAATTCATATATTTTATCAAAAGATCAACAACAAAATTGTCCTATTGACCAAAACTCAACATTGCCTTTAACTCAAAATCCATTTTTCGGTGAAGTTTTGGCAATTTTGTGTTGCAAGGTCACTGATATCAGGGGAAAAATACAAGGGGGTACAGGGGGATTTTGCCCTTGTAATTTGCCATAGGGCACGTACGTACAATGCGACAGTCTGTTGCGCGCCGCCATTATTACGTAAAATGCGTAAAATTACGTCAAAAATTTAAACTGCGACAGTGTATTTTTTTAACCTTGAAATGCGTACAACAAAAAATTTGCTCCTTTTTCAAACTAAAAATCGTTAAATCAGTAAATTGATACAATATTTGAACATGCAGTAGCTGATTATTTCAATCATCCTCTTTCATCAATGCTTCATTTTGAAACACCAAAGTAACGATTACCATTACTTTTTTTATTTTAGCTACAAATGAAGGTATTTTTCTTGTCAAAATACACTAATTATTTAAAATATTTTATTATTGTGATAATTTTTGAAAATAAGTTTTTGGGGAGATAAACTTTAATATTATTGGCACGTAAGGTGATTACTCTAATCAAGTTGTTATGAATCACATAGTCTTAAATCGAAGGATTCGAGACAAAGGAGCAGACAAAGTTGAGGTAAAATTTAACTTTTTTGCTATTTTTTTCGATAGCTCTAACCTGCAGGCCTGTTAAGGCGCATTATTTCACGTATTTAGGTTTTGTTTAATTATTTTACGAGGTTACACAATTATTCACAGTTTTAACATTTTTTATTTTGTTTTTATTAGACGAAATAAATATTTTATTGGTGGTTGAACAATAGCGACTACCGAGCAGCATAATGCAACATTTCCATCGGTGCGCTCACGGGTTTTACCCTCGCCGCGTTGGGGTGATTTTGCGCAATTCTCGGCGCGTAAAACCGCCCAGTCCGGATGCTTTACTTCTATGTGTTGTCAAATTTTTGCTCTACACTGATACAAGTTTAGAATTAAATAAAATATTTGTCAAACATATCAGGTGTAAATAAATGCATCGTGTAGCATTAATATTTGTAGTATTTTATTTTGAGTAAAAATAATGAATTGAAGAGGCTAATATTACTTTCAGTAAAAATCAAATATATGTAGTGACGGTGACTAGCAGGATTTTGACTGAAAATTTTCGCCATTGAATTGACGTCTCCCGAAGCAGCCAAAGTCTATGAATTAGGCCAGCTGAAAATGTGAAGTTTAAAATAAAATCTCTGGTGTTTTAAAAAAAATTAATAGAACTTTGTGGAAAAAAAATTACATTTTATCATAGAATGTAATGCCGTAAATGGTTGACATTATTCATAAGTTTTCATAAAAACTTAGATTTCAGTGTAAATATGAAATAAATGTTTGTTTATTTTATCTGTTTACGTCAAAATTTGAACGTTATTCTCCTCCTTTCCGATCGCCTTGAGCGGACGTTGGACGAAGGCTTTGGTAATCCTTTTGTGTTGTACGCATGAGAGGACGAATAAATGATCTACTAGTGTGTGTTCAGCGCTGAAAAATATTGCGTGGTTCATAATCTTAAAATTGCAGTTAAAAATATTAACTGGTTTCTTTCTAATTATTGCTAAAATAGATGCCTTCATATACCAGCGATTACGCGACTTCGGTTTCGCCGTAAATTCAAAATTCGCGCCCTCAGCCTTTGTTGTGCGCTCAACCCGCACGATGGCCGAGCCCTACAGACTGTCGCGCGTGAACGCGCAGTGAGAGGACGTGAGGGGTCACTATAAAAGGGTATCTGGAATGCACTGAAACTGGAGAAGAAGCCCCCATAACGGAAAATTTTGATTTTTTTCCCCCCCTGACTGATATGACAACAAAATTCAATACAATTCAGCAAATTTACCACTCTCTCTAAATTTCCCAATCTGAGTTCCCGTGAAGTTGACAGATTCATCGTTGGTGATGATTCTCACGCGAGTTCCTTTCCTGTGCATCCCGATCACAAAGTCCGCAAGGCCACGATCAGACATGGTGTACACACAGATGTCCAACGTCTTTCGCGCAAAAAACATGTGCGTCACAAAGCGACTGAGCGAAGTCTCCTCGTGCGAATAAAAGCATTTCTCCATGTGGCAGCCGCCTTCCCAGAAATGAGGCTTACACGGCCGAATTTTGTCCGGAAACATGAGAACTTCGTAAAAATGGGGGTCTGTGTACTGTTCTCGAATGCATTCATCGATGGCGTCTCTTTTAAAGAGAGAGCTGGTGATCGCATCACAGAGTTTGGAGATTAACTGTTTCCTCCAGATAAAATAGACGATTTCCGATGCCACACCAACACCGAGAGTTATCTGCAAGACTCGCTTCAAACCCATACTGGTAAAAATGTATGGCAGTCTATGTTGAGATCTCTGTAATCTCCCTGTAAAATATAAAACACATGGAGAAAGTTGAATTTCAAACACCACAATGAAAGCTTTAAACTGAAGGCCGAGTGTCTCCTTTGCATACCTAAAAATTCACAGTCATTGTGTAAATTTCAATATACAGTGTGTCTAAAAAAAAAGTAGACACTTAGTCTAATAGTCTTAGAAAAAAAATTACTAAAAAAAACCTTTCATGATTTTGAGTGGAATTTGAGATTTTTTTATACGAATATTTTACCTTGGACCTAAGCTATCTGATGACACTGTCGGTATTGACAGTATTTCACGTATGAGCAGAGGAAAAAATAAAATTTTCTTTTTGGAGGCTACTTTTCCTGTTTCAGTGCTTTCCACATATTCTTTTATATAGAACCCTATGGTAATTTACAGGGGTTCTTTTACACATTTCGGGGGCTCTTTAGACCATTTCGGGGGCGAAATTGCCCCGAGCCCCCGTGTATTTTTTTCCCTGCGTATGAGTGGGCACCATTATTGTAGTCGAGTCACGACTGAGTCCAAGTCACCACCTTCCGAGGCTGAGTCTGAGTCCGAGTCACTATTGCCCGAGGCCGAGTCCGAGTCACCACTCTCCGAGGCCGAGGCCGAGTCACCAACTTATGAAAACTTTTAAAAATGACGTATTTTGAAATCCTACAATTAAATACACACATTCATTCAACAATCAACCATTCATTCAAATAACCAATTACTGAAATTTATGAATTTGAAGAAAAAAAGTAAAGCAAAAGCTGCTGTGAATTAAAAAAAATGACATTTTCTCGTTTTTAGAGGATGTTAATTAATATTAATATTAAATAACGTTAAGTCTAACTTATGAAAAACCCAGAGTCAAGAGTTTCC
>JZLH01S0027779.1:74174-79174 GCA_001188425.1 Eucidaris tribuloides | reverse complement strand
GAGACCTGTCTATACTGTCCTTGCAAGAGCCCTCTCAGCCTCAGGTTTTCAATGTAGTGTACACTGTACCGGTGTAAAGGGGAAAGAGGTTGTTTTATTAGCTCTTTCATGGACAAGATACATGGATCTTGTTCCACTGATTCAGGGATCAACCCCCTCTCAGGGCTTAAATTAATCGAAGGCCATCCAAGGCCATGGCCTTGGATGGCCTAGTGACTGGCCTTCATGACCTTGCCATTGGCCTTGGAAGATTTTTGTGCCCTTTTTTTATTTTCCCCATTTGTGCTGTAATATAGAAATGTGCCCAATACAGTGTGTATCAAAAAAAATTAAACACTTATTAAAAAAAATTCTCATGATTTTGAGATTATTTTATTATATGAATATGTTACCTTGGACCTAAGCTATCTGATGACACTGTTGGTTTTGAAAGTATTTCACGCATGAGTGAGCACAACCCACTTTTCTCCAATCAGTTAAAAATGCATTTGCGCACAGAATTGTGTTCTTATAGTCAACGTTTAATGCCTCACAGACCGGTTCTGCAGAAGTTCTCAAGTATTGAATTCTCAGCATGCTCAGAGAAAACCTAATATCATTTCTGTGACAAGAAAGACAAAATGAAGCAATGATTCAGATACACCATCGTAAAAAAGAAGAAAATGCCATTTTTTCATGGCCAATTCACAGTTCATCTTGCAAACATAACATTTTCTTCTTTTTTAGTGGGGTATATCTGAATTATTGCTTTATTTTTGTCTTTCTTATGACAGAATTGATATAAGCTCTTCTCTGAGCATGCTGAGGATTCAATATTTATGCACATCAGTTGAAATCTTCTGCAGCATCGGTCTGCAAGGCATTAAACATTGACCATTAGAATGCAATTCTGTGCGCAAATGCATTTTTGGCCGATTGGACAAAAGTGGGCTGTGCTCACTCATGGGTGAAATACTTTCAAAACCAACAGTGTCATCAGATAGCTTAGGTCCAAGGTAACATATTCATACAAAAAATAATCTCAAAATCATGAGAATTTTTTAAAATAAATTTTTTACTAAGTGTTTACTTTTTTTTGATACACGCTGTAGTACAGTAGCCTTGCCCTAAAAATATTGAAATTTAAAGCCTGTCCTCTGAAAAGATGATGCTCACCCCGTTTAACAAAATTGGGTAAGATGACTTCTGACATAACTTGAATTGCAAACTTTGTTTTGAGTGAAAAAAAATTACATGACGTGAAATGGCATCTGGAACTACTAGTGTTGTACAATGTACATGTAATTGAGACTGGCCTTGAGGCCTACTGTATATTTGGTAGTCTGGCCATCTTGACTCAAGGTACAAACCATAGGTTATGTTTTGGGGCTGCATTTTCCTCGAAAAATGTGAACTTGACTACTAATAACTGTCCTGCCTAGCCATACTCATCTTGATCATAAATGTGACCAGTAGTTTCTATTCGTTTGACATACATGTACATATAATTTCCTAATGTACTCAAGGACTTTTATTGGAATCGACCACATAAAACCTACATACAAGTTAAAGCATATCTGGTGCAGGAAGTTTTGCATTTTCAAAGAACAACATTAAGTTACCAGATTTATTGATGAGATACGATATTGGACTTCCACTTGTGTTGTAATGTCTGTGTGACATTTTGTACAAGTGCGTCAGTATTTACATAGAATTCAGCATTATTTCCGTTCAGGCTATGTAACCTGCTATCTGTCAGGATGTTGGGGTTATGGATTTGACAAGGAATAGGACATTAAAGTGGCATTTTGATTATAATGTCAGATATATAGTGTTCTTTCTCATGGAATCAAATTCAAAACAAATTAAAACTCTCACGAACAACTTCTTTGTCAATGTCAGGTGCAAGAAAACAAGTTTATTGTCTTTAGTACTCAAAATCTTCTTATGGACTGTTAATACCAATGTATTATCCTTGAGAACTTGGGCATTTTGTTGTTGTCGCTATATGGGCGTGATGGCCTAGTGATGAGAAGCATGCTGCCTTCACCGTTGGAAGGTTCACAGGTTTGATTAGCCCAGCGACGCGGTCCATCCCCGTTTATATCGTGGGTAAATAATATGTTACCCACGTAAAACTGTTGTATACGTGGAAGTAGGGTGAATTTGGGTGGGGGGACCACCATTTATGACTATTAAATATTCTTTACACTATAGTATTACTTACTACTTTATTATTCACCTTTGTCACTTACATTGTGAACAACTTTCTTGCTCTTCTTTTTTCGGCCGTAAGTTTTGTACCTTACCTTTCTTCCCCAGTACTTTCTACACACGATCGCCAGTACCAAACAACCTGCAGACAAGTAGTCTTTTACCAGTTAGTAAACTATCATGAGTAGTGACAATACAGCACTCTTCAATGCAATGGGGATCAATAGTGAAAACACTTCACAACCAGGACTTATTTGAGTCTGAAGCAAAGACTATTAACAATCTTGATACACAGATTCATTAGTGTCAAACTATTTTATTTAATTAATTGTATTTGTTCATTAATAAAAGATATTATACGTAAAAAAAATTATAATTTCGTATGTTAAATTAATATTTTTACTCAAAGATTATGTTTTACAAATTAATTTTCGATCATACAAATTGTGAATTCGAAAGAAAAATAGAAGTAAGAGATTTGAAAAAGCCATGGCTGCAGTTTTCAATCGTATGATCCCCAGTCAAATAATTGTGGCTAGCCGTAGCTGTGTACCAATGAACAATTGGATGATGGGTGCAGATCGAGGTAATAATTTTCAAGCACCTTTCACAAGAAACGAGGACGCGTGGGAAGAAACCCGAAAATTCGGGTGTGGATGGATGGGAGGTAAGTAATTATCTTTCGATATTTTATGTTCTTACTATACCTAAGATGATTTGATTTAAAGTTTTTATTCCAAACAGGGGCAATGTTAGAGAGGAAAAAGGCGCGCATTTTTTCTGCGTATGCGTTGGATTGAGTAGTCTGTTCTGCTTGCAGTGGCGGGTAATACCACAGACTTTTTAAAAATGGTACCTACAGTGTATTGCCTTCTTGCCAGGCGCTAGGCATTCTACTATTAGTACTTCTACTACTTCTACTACTACTGTACTTATACTGCTACTTCTGCTACTTCTACTTCTGCTAATGCTATTTCCTTGTTTCATATTCATGTAATAGTTGCAACTTGCAATGTATTGGATGAAATAACAGGTACATATATACATGTACATGTATCTGTAATATATTTGATCAAGATACCCCCCCCCAAAAAAAAAAATCACACCTATTATTTTTGTAATGATTATACATGTAGTTGATCCATAATAGTTCACAATACAAAGTAGTAAAAGTAGGCCTACTTAGCTTTTTTCCCTGATTAACTGTCCAGCTCAGCCTCAGTTCCATACCAGTGCACCAGTGCCATAATTGTTTAATTTGAATTTGATCAGGCATATCAAAATGTGCTATTGATATCATCACTATTTGGTAAATATTTAAAGAATGCGAGTCACTTTATAAAATCACCTAGCTGTTGTATTTATTTATAGGATCATCAAACACTGGCCTATTTGCCTAAATAACTGAGTGATGAATAGACATGCAGTTTGTCATTTACTTTTTCATCATACACATGTACAATACATGCACATGCAGTTAGTGTGTGTGTGTGTGTGTGTAATAGAATTCATTAATGATGTTGAAATACACTGTATACCCTGGTTCAGCTCTCAATGATTGTAAATTAAAAGTACCAAATATATTAATAAAGAATAAAAAGTGCAATATCAGTTTGAAAACTAAAACAAAAATTTGTGGTGTCCAGTTTAAACTAGAGAAAAAAAATGAAATAATTTTCTAGAATTTGCTATTCAAAACAGCCATAACACCCATCATCTAATTCAAGTTACATGTGTTTGCATGAGGGGCAGGGTTGGCATATTTCCCGGTCAGAATCTTATTTCCCACGTAATCGTCCGGGAAATATAAATTTCTCCCATTGACTTTGTACACAAGAAGGCATTATTATATCGGACAGTGTGCGGGAAATATGACAAAAATTGGGAAATATTATATGCCAACCCTGATTCGGGGGAAAATTGCATTTTGACTAGCATTGTTTAGACACTTTAAAAATTGTTCCTTCTCCTGTTCAAATGCCGCATCTGCATAAGAGTTATTGCTCTACTGTATATTCAGAAATTAATAAATTATTACTAAAAAATTCCTGTCAGCATTTCGTAGCTTGCAATACAGCGTTACAGGGCTACACAAGCAGATGTTTCATGTTGTGGAAATAGGTATGGTGCCTTTCTGTTTTTAAAACAAGCCAAAATTGAAATCTTAACGTGATAGGCAAGGGGTTATAAAGGTCACATGAAAAATTAAAGGGCCAAGTTGTAGTGGCATGCCCCATTTATAATCACATTGCATACTTGGCAATTTAATGCCATGGTGGCCAATTACTCAAAATAAGACCTTGAACATTGGATGTTGACCAGAAGAATTTAGGACAGAGTATGGACACAGTCACCAGGGAAAATGAGGGGAGGGGTTTTGAAACAGCTTTCACCTTCTAGTGCCTCTGGGATCTGTGTGTTTATCCTGTAGGTGTGACAACTAATGAGATTTGTAGTCCACACTAACCACTTGAGTGTGACCTTCTCCCATTGAATTTACTTGTGTAGGGCAGTCAACAAAAACTTGCTTAGTTGACCTGAACAAGGTTATGATGTGAAAGGATCATGGACCTCCATGGACAGGATGTAGTAATGTTCCTGTTGGTCCATACTGCTGTATTATTACAGTACACTGTAGGTCCACTTTTTAAGAGCTTGGGTATAGTCTGCCATGGCAGGTCACATTAAACTTAAAGCAGCCATTCCATACTTGTGTCACGGGAGTCACGCATGCTGTGTCTTACGAGTTACATGTCAGGGTATAGATGATTGATTTACTTGATCAAGTATTGGATTCGGCTCCAATA
>JZLH01S0027779.1:59170-74124 GCA_001188425.1 Eucidaris tribuloides | reverse complement strand
TCGCGTGACATTTACGTGGAATGGCTGAAAGGCTTATGACAATTATGAAAAAGTCTCAAGAAGCAAATGAGTTTGGACATACTAATGTATACACTACTGGAGGGTAAATCTTGGAAGGATTTGTCTTGACTCTTGAATTTGTTTACTTCAGCAAAATCAAGCATGAACTACAGTATTTAATTACTCTCATGCCCCAATAGAAATTAACCCCATAGAAAGCTACACAACAAATTTGCCTGTAACAACGGAAACTAGTGGTGGTATTTTCTTTTGAAATGAGTCAACATTTGATCACATTTTTTACAGCAGAATGCCAGAATCCTTATTGCAGTTGATTTGATTCTAGAACAGTTTTACCCAAAGGTGACCATGAGGACTACCTCTAATCATGCTATTTATAGTACCTTGTATCTTCATTGAATTTAGCCTAGTGTGGTTGCTGACTTTTGTTCATGAACACTCTGGAAACATTATGGTAGAATGAATGGAAAAGAAAATTAGCATGGATCATGTCATTGTGACATCTCATTGCAGTTACTGTGAAAGAACTGGGGCCACTGCATTTGTCAGAAAGGTCAATATTCTGTCTTTCAAACTGAATTTGGAATCATTATTAGTATCATCATCATCATCATCATCATCATCATCATCATCATCATCATCATCATCATCATCATCATCATCATCATCATCATCATCATCATCATCATTAGTAGACATACAGTACATGTACATCCAGTATTCAGAGTTGTCATCAATAGAAGTGTATAATTTATTCTACATGTTTGCCAAAAATGAACACAGCATTATACCAGATTAGGCAATTTCAAATTGAAGTTACATGAGGTTAATTCTATAATATCTTATTCAGGAATATAATACAATTATAAATCATACTCACTTATTATTGTGTTAGTTGTCTATTTATTGCATTCAAATACATTTAGAGGTTCATGGTTTCAAATTACTTTGTGTTATTATTAGTGTATATCATTTCCCCATCATCAATTTCAGGTGACAAACTACACAAGGTACCAGCAAATATAAGGCATGAAGCAATTGGTCAATGTAGGCCTATATGCTGTGTTCTGGCAGAATATGTATGCAGTTAAATCTGCTGGATCTTGATAGAATTCTTGTAATATTATTGTCAAAATATCATGCTAAATGGAACTATGGGGTAAGTTTGAAAGCAATATCTGTTGTATGAAATTAATTTCCATATCATTATCATTATGTTGCCTACGTAATAAGAATAACAATTACAAGATTAGCTCAAACTTTGCTGCAGAGAGATTCAAACAATGCTCATGACTTGAATATTAGTATTGTTTGTTATGTGTACATGTAAGTACACAAGATATTACACTGTGCTGTGGAGTGGTGCATTGGACTCAAGTACCCGTTACCCATGCATGCATAATTACAAATCTCAGTTTTGTTTTTGTTCGTTGGGTCATTGTCCTGTACCAAGTACCCTGTAATTTGTTTCTATCCTCACAGAACACAATTGAACTAACAATAGGTTGCCCCTCTTCAGTCTTGTGATATTTAAAAGGCCAGGATGGTTTCTAATTGGTCTCTGTCAGGCACCAATCGGGTCAGTGACGCTGAGCTTGAATATCAACAGGAAACACTCACAATAGCGTCGGGTCTCGGCACTTCCTGGTTCTACTTCCTCCTGTTTTCACTCTCTCATATTTTCTGTAGCTAATCACATGTATCAGCTGCTAAATCTTAGAATTTATAATGGGTTTTCCATCCATGTCTTTTCGCTGGCCCAAAATCCTCGGATGAACACATGAGGAACATAACATTACAGACACCAGCAAATCAGAGACATAAAACTAAACACTTCCTGTGCGTGTCTGGTATGTTTGCTGCTCCCCGACTCGTATGGCGCATTGACTCTCGGGTGGTTAAAAAAAATCCATAGGACCTGCAAATTACAAACTTGCGAATGTACAGTAGTTATTGTAAAATGAAACGGAACATTTTGCAGCATGGTAATCTATTCTGGCTTAGGCCCAAGCTGTAGTTTTGGTGGAAGAACTGTATGTTGTAGATTCACCTGTGTGTATACACTTATGGATATTACATTGAGCCATGTTCAAGTCTTCAACCAACCGTTCTAAATAATTAAATCAACCTGTTCCTGGACTTATGGAATTATGCTTTCCTGTTTCTAAGAATCTGTAAGTATTTCACTCATCCCGTCCACCCCACCTTGTAACATCATTGGGTCAGGTATTTTCTTTGCTTGTACACGTGGTCTGACTCGGGTAATGATAGAACATTTCCTGGTGGTAACTTGGTCAAATTTGTGTTCCTGTTGTACTGAGGCTATAATAGTTCCTTCCAGGGTAATGTATAGATTATGTTTTCTTTGTGTTCACTGACCGTTAATTGAAACGTCCCTGGTTTATGTGATGTCTAATCGTGTGTCATACTTGACCAAGTGATGCCAAATTGTAATGACTACTCAAACAAATTCAATTATGTGTAATTGCATAACTGACTGATTTACTTGTATTCAGTAATTGGGTTATGAAACACAAACATGTATTTGTACACCTGGGACTGCGAGCAAATGAACTCTTCCGAGTATTCTTGATTCTTGTAGACTGACAGTACTGCTTTGCGTACTGTGCTGAATGTCCTGGTATGGAAGTGCTAGTATTACCATTTTGTATATGTACATGTAGCATAAAGCTAAAGAATATTATAATATTGATTTTAATATATAATTTACAAATGAATTTTTCACGTAATTGTATATGTCGTAGAAATTGTACCTACTATACAATTATGCCTTGAAATCAAATGAACACTTCAAAACCATTTTCAAGAAAGTAATAAAAAGATATATTGGGACCTGCCAGCACATTTTGCTATGTTGTATACCTTCAGTACAGTACATGCAGCTCTACGTCTACTTGCTGATCATTTAACCTGTTGGAGACAGCAATGATTTTGGTATAACATACATTTGCCATAGAGCCCAACACGAGATATCTCGTACCTGTCTCAAACGGGTTGAAATCACATGTCATTCTAGTGATTCTACAAGTTACGACTCAGTTTTCGGTAGATTTATATGTTCAGCATTATATACATGTAGCAATACCATACTTTTGTCTAAAGATTGACATATTTCTCAGATTGACCTAGATGTGCATTGCAATTTGTTTACTGCACAATGTCCAAAGCCGTGTCCAGTCGATCGGACATAAGTTGCTTGTGACCGGTCATAACTTGTATCGGTAATAGCGTCAGATATAAAGTTGCAGTGAGAACGATCGTGGGACATAACTCTATCGGATATACAGCGCGACTTATACCCGACGATTTATATGTGGAGAAGACCAGACATAAGTCCAGTAATATGTTATTACCGGTAATAACAAAATATGTGTGGACTGTAAATTTGCGCTGTCGGACATAACTGTGACCTTTTATGCTAATCCAAACTGGTGGCTTCGACTTTCATTGTTTACCAATTCACATATCGTGCAATTTGGGTCAGAGGTTACGACCCGATAATACCTTGACACACGTCATTTCCGGTGTGCTATTACGGGTAATAACGTGAGTAAGCTTTATTGGGCATAAATATGTCGAGTATAAGTGCTAATACTGACGCATGTGGACGCTTTGGTGGATCAACAGAATTTTTTTTAATGCGTCGGACTTACGTCTGACAAAGATATGACCGGTAATAGCTGCCTTTGTGAACGCAGCTAAAGTAGTCTAGTCATCCTTTTATCCCCCTCCCCCCCCCCTCCCCCCATCAAGCACAACTCAGCATGGTATTGATAAACTTGTGTATCCCACAGTTGCATTTCTGATATTAGTGTACCCCTTCTGTTTCATTTCTTGTCAAATGCAATCAAGTAATACCGGTTGTGTACATCCCACTGTTACATTTAATCAGAGACAAATTGCATGCACGAAATAATATGCTCTGTGATTTATTACCAGTACCAGGCAATGTCAAGAGTATAAATTATAATTTATGTGAGATTATAAATTTTGTATCTTGTACATGTAGGCCTACATGTATTCCATACAAGAACTCTATGTGCCAGTACTATTAAATTGCAAGTGATTTAAAATACATTTTTTATAATTGCATGTACTTGTACTATGGCAGAAAGCTAAAATTCTCAATATTATTGGTAGATCTGCAATTTGCCAATGTCTTTTCCTGATTATATGTATGTTCCAGTAGGTCTATACTGTAAAAATTAGGCCTACTGTTTAAAAATATACTCAAATTGCAGGGGCGTAGGCTGGTTTGGGCATGGGGAGGTGCACATCTTGCGGAGGTGGAACTAACTTGGTGTGGGGAGGTGCACATCTTAGGGAGGTGGAACTAAAATTGAGAAAATCAGGCGTTGAAAGCGGAAAAGGTGGTGAAAATTTCTTTTTGCTTGCCAGGGACGGAACTCCTTTTGGCTCTGTGTGGGGGGGGGGGGGGGGGGGGGGGGTGCACGTCACTCAGTGCTACCCCCAGCCTACGCCCTTGAATTGGGAAATATTTCAGTAAATTTATTGACCTGTGCTGCCAGTAAGACTTGGTACCTGTACATGTACATGAAAGGCAAACAGTACTGTGTACACATTCCTCATAATTGAAATTTAGGTGCTTTTGAGGTACCAATTTGTTTGTTTGTTTCTATGTGTGTGTGTGTGTGTGTGTGTGTGTGCATTTGTGTGTGTATGTGTCTGACTATCTGTGTGTGTCTCTCTGGGATGAAGTTTTCTCACCATGCTTGAATGCTTCTTCCTTATTTTTTTTCAATGAACTGTAGGGTCAACAAACATACATTAGTTACAAATGTAGGCAGCCCTACAGTATGTCACCAGAAAAGCAATCTAAAATGCACAATAGCAGAAAATTTTATTTTTCACTATTACCAAAAAAATAGCTTGGCTTGAAGTTTAGGCAAAGGAGTGGAATTTTCAGACCTGAAATTTAAAGTAGTAATAATTTTGGAAAATATTTTTAAGAATGACATGGTGATGTGTAGTATTGGGATGTTTGATGTACATTTAATGTAGGTGTCCACTTGTGTAGCATTTCTCCAATATTTCTGTCATTTCTAAAACTGAATGCTCCCCATTCGCATGTGCTCCCGATACATGTCAATTTACTTTGCGGAAGGTTGCTTCCTTTGTGCAAATACACTCAACCTACAGGTAGCCATTCATTGTTGCTACAATAATCTAATGCTAAAATAATACAAATGTTTACACGTCGAGAACATTATATCTCTACCTACCTATATCAAATATTAGTTTGAATTCCAGAAGATGTATGTCAGGCTCAAAGAGCACAAACTGTCAGCGCACATGGTAAATATCCTTAAATATTTTGGGGCAATTGACGGGGCACAGTCCAAGTTTTGAGTGTGTGCACATGGCAGACTTTATTGGTGATTGTTTTACAATCAGTTGCTATGGGTGGTATCAACTATCGGGTAGTTTCACACATTGAAATGTATAAATGATAGTTAATACTTGGAAATCAGGCTACTTGTTTGTGGACATTCTTCCTCAATTTCCTCTTCCTAGATTGCCGTTATCTCATGCAACTGTATGACATCACATTTTGTGCCTTATGGCATGGCGTACAGATTTGATGATTGGGGAGTAATGTGTGATGCAATGTGATGGCATTTTGAGAGCTTGAAGGCATCATTTCACAATGTTTCCACCTTTCCAGTTTAAAAAATCTAAGCTACTGAGTCCCTCTGATACTAGTCTCTCTAATATTAAGGTAGATGAAACCCTGAAAAAATTGCAGTATCAAAACTAGTGCTGTATCAAAAAGGTTAACCGATCATAACCTACCATGAAAATCCCAAAACCCATTTGAATTTGCAGGTTTCTGTTAAGCGCTTTATGTCATTTTGCTGCAGAAACATCGTCACTTTTATTTGGAAAAAGATGTTGATATGACAACAAAATTTGAATTAATTCCATTGTTATCCAAATATTTGACCAGTAAGCAATTGTTGTGAAGCAAAATTATCATTTTATGTTGAATGCTAGCATGTTGGCATGGTTATTTCCGGGAATAAGAATATTGTTTTTCAGAGAAGAAGGTTCAAATATTATTTTTAGGTTAACCGAAACCGACCGCTTTTCATGAAAGGTTAACCGGTTTTGGAAATGACCGGAATGATACAGCTCTAATCAAAATGATCATTTGCTGAAAATCAATGAGCAACCATTCTGACTAGTTTTCCTCCATAGACTACTGTGTTATAGAAGTTTTGTCTCCCCAGGCCAGTACCATTAATTCATGTACCAATGTTTATCTGTACAATGTATTTTGCTAGTCAGTCATTGTCACCCAACCATTAAACCTTCATGAATAATGAATTTCATTTGGGAAAATGGTTGTCATTACTAATTTGAATTGTCGCTAATGGCGTAGAAACATTCAGTCAATTGCCATGGTACTGGCTATGACCGAGGTCTCATTAACCAGGCTGGATGATTCACCTGTATCCGATAAATCCATTTGAAATTAAATGATCAAACTTGCCGACTTCAGTATCAGGAACCACTTTACTGCAACATCATAGATTACAGAGGACATTTTTGTATTTTAGCATTTGTGAAAGCCCAAAGTATAGTTTTGGGATTTCAAATGGTGACAAATAAGATGTTTTACTATTACTAATGGTATTGAGTTTTTTATAAAATAGCTATATTATTTCAAGCATGGTAATTGGTCAAAACGCGTCACGTGGCATTCAACTTTTTTCGCGCACTGCACGGGAGTGCAGCTGGTGCGCAAAAAATTGACATTGCACGCTCGTGATATGTCTTCGTGTGAAAGCCGCTGCGGGGTGCACGAAATTTTGTTTGCGGTCAGGTATTTGCGAGTAGATTTAGACGTAATAGTCCTACTCAAGTTTGCAGCAAAATGTGAAATCTCATGGACATAGTAAGAAAAATTGTAGATCTAGTCTGCTGTTTGTTTTTATTTTTATTCATCCAAATTCGTGTCGCTATTTTATAAAACAAATAACGCACTTGCCCTGTTGTGCATCAATGTAAATGCAGTGCACACTCGGTGTCTTTAGATGGTGCGCACTGCGCACTCGCCTAGCGGCTTGTGCGTCGAGGTGGCACCGATCTAAAGACACCTCGCGTGCACTGCATTTAAACGAATGCACGCTGGCTCATGCGTTATTTGTTATGGGCAATTTCAGTGATTGTTACGTCACTTTATGACACTTTTGCTCAACATTTGGCCTCTTACATGAAAATCTTAATTTAATTTGTCTGTTTTGGATGTCAAATTCTCTAGACTGGCCACCTACTTCACAGACATCAAAAGCAAAATCATTGGAAGACTGTTTGTGGGTTATTACACAAGAATTAATCATGGTTAGTTCGTTACGAAAGAGGGACATCGACAAAAATGACAAGTCTTTGTCTCAAAATTTCCTCAACCTGTTTTTTCAAACTGGACACAATTGTCTATTCATGTACAGTGTATTTCCTGACTCTTGCTCAGTCGATTTGTATATAACTTATTTGATAAAAATCTTTTTCATTTTTAACTACAACAGCAAACAACATCGCGTTAGTTACGTATACGGTTAAGTTACGTTACACATTATTGTCATCCACACAATTCTCGTATATATCATGTCTTTTTCTCAGATTTAGTATGCATATGTGGTCGGCTTTATTACTTTCACACAATGAGAAGCTATTGGCATGAAAACTGCAGAATAAATGCATAGTTTTTCATAAAAACTCTAATTTAGTCACACTAGTCCACATAGTGTATTTATGTCTATGGTTCTGATTCTCTAGGGGTGCTGTTGAAGATGTAATATTTAGAGTGGAACATGATGTCCATCAATTGTTCTTCATTTGCTCATTACCCATTAAAACCATTTGAAATTTAATATTATTCCAGATAGAGCAATTTATATCATTTGTGATTTGTCCAGTATTTCACGGAATTGCCCATATGCACACCTACATGTACATGTACATTGATTCATCTGGTGGTATTGCCCTAAAATGCTCCCATTTGTTGAGAAATTGTTAAAAGAGAGAAAAGTCAGGGGAGGGGAAGGGGGAGGGGAAAGGGAAAGGGGGAAGTGGGGAAGGGGAGGGGAAGGGGAGGGGAAGGGGGGGGGGAGGTAGTAAACTTGGGTCATTTCATGTATTTCAGATGACACATAAAAAACTTGGGAAATCTTCCTATTAATTCTGGTATGAGGGAATGTGATTTCAGTCATATCACTTTCCTCAACTTATAACATTTATTTCATTTGAATTTAAAAGTATAATGAAACTAATGGATTGATTGACAACAGTCCAAAATGTTGGAAAAACTATGTATGTACATAAATTTCATGATTTTTTTTCTCTTGTTTTTCTTTGCTTTCTCCAGTCCGCAGCTGAGATTTGACAACCCAGAGCAGACAGCAGAATGGTTATTATCAAGGTATGTATACTATGAACATCATGGTGTTAAATATAGTTATGAATATTATTCAAAAGTTGCAGTACTAAAATGGTGACAAAATGTAGGCCTACTTCTGATCTGATCCGAGTAATTTGATACAGTACATGTAATTCACTTCTAACTAAGACCCGATTTACACCAAGCTTTTAGGCCAGCCTAAAGCTTGGTGTAAATGCAAAGGAGGCCCGAGGCCCTCCCCGATTTGGGACCACCTCTGGAGGTAGTCTCGGGCCGGCCTATATTCGGTGTAAATGCAAAGGAGGCCTCGGGCCCCCAATTTACCACGTGATGCGGCGCTGTTACGTAATACCTAAAGCTCAAACAATACCCGGACCATACTTCCGGTGTATGTAGCGTGCAGGTAAACCGTGAATCAAACCAATCAAACCAACCATCGTAAATTTGAAAAAAGACAACAAAATACATTAACTATTACATCTGTTATAGGTATCTTTTTTTCTTTATACAGTTTTACGCACTACATTATGTTGTATCAACAACAACATTACACGATATGAAAAAAAATGCTGTTTGCTCCGTTTACTTCAGAGTCTCCTTCCCACATTTTTTTTAAATCGACTCTCTTACGAGAGACTTACGTGCAACATGTATATTGATATCACGCACGAACAAAAAAAAATCTGCACTTTCTTTTTGATAGGGAGACACAATGCGGCGAGTTTTGGAAAGGGGGCCTTTAGGCAGGCCTAATATTTTGTGTAAATGCACAAAATTGCGGGCCTCGGGCCTCCAATTTAGGCTGGCCCGAGGCTGGCCTCGGGCTGGCCTTTTGGTGTAAATCGGGCCTAAGGCTTCGCAGTAGCCTGTTAATCTCCTTGAATGAAGAGTGTAAATAGAAGCTTGACCCAAATAAGTTATTGCAAGACCCATCCTGGGCTTATGCTATAAGTTGTGGATTAGTCACAAAGTTCTAGTTCTCAATGTCTTCATCCAAAGTGACTTCAATAGGGCAAGACAGAGCAATGAGGTAATTAATCCATGGACCCTCATTCACTCAACCTGGTGAGCTGTGTTATCAGTTCATGTAAAGTTAAGAACAATGAATTGTGCCAAAGAACTACCAATTCTACCAGTAGCAAATAAAAGCCACATGCACATAGTAGTAGTGCCTGGGCATCGTTATGCTTCAGTGATTCCATGATGTTTGAGCACTCCACACTGTCTTTGTTGTATTGAACCTGCGACGTATGAGGACTTCACCATACCCAATTTGTTGTGTGAAGATCATGGAAGTGGTGCGATTATTTCTTCAAAGAAGCTAACCCATGACCCTAAAATATACTGCCTTACACCTACAGTTCATCATCAACCGTCACAGTATTGTTATAAAGTTGCATGTAACAGTGGATTTTATAATGAATCTAAGGAGCACTCCTCAAATTGGCAACTTAAGACAGTTCTGGAGTAAAGAAAATCAGGATTAAACAAGACAGTTCTGTGGAGTAAAGAAAATCAGTATTAAAAATCAAAATTCTACTCTGCATATCATCGAAGTACATTTAGCAGCAAATCTGGAGGATATTGTGAAGCAGATTTTTTTATTCATGTCAAAAGGATAACAACATACAGAGTTTGTAGCAATGTGACTTGTAACAAAGGTCATGACTTTCACTGTATCTTTGGAAACTTGAGGTGAAGCAAAACCGGCAGACAGTCTCGTGGGACAACAAGCCCTGGCAACATGGGGGGAATGTTGTAAGAATGTGTGGAACTGAGCTTCACATGCTCTATCTCAGTACCACTCTGACTGTGCATGAGGCTTTGTTGTATGGTATTTAGTAGTGTCTCAACTCTCAATGCTATACTTGTTTCTGATAATGAAGTTTCTTGCATTGTTTATTTTTCAGAGAGAAGACTGACTACACATACTCCAAAAGGTAAGTAGGCCTCGTTTGTATGACAAGTACTGGTAGATAAACATGGTTTTGTACTGTAGTAATTGCTGTAGTTTCATGTTCTTTGACATGGTTCATGTATGACTTATTCTAGACTGGTTCCTGCATGCAATGGGTTTTATTACTGTATACATGTATTTCGCTATTTACTGGAATTGTAGGGTAATTGTGGTATACCACAAATGGACTTTTGGAGCAGATGAAGGAATTACTCGAACAGAATTTACTTCTCCATAATTGGCACTCATCATTTGCTAGTATGATCTAATAAAAGAAAAAGATAAACAAATGAAAAATGCAACAAATAGAAAAAAATGAGGTCACTATGTAGCTGCTGTCTTGTTATTTTTTTTTTTTAATGTTTCTCTTGTTTGTGTGCCTGTTTCGTTAGCACCTGCAGCCAACAGGCTAAGTGAGCTAATTGCGAGTCGCTTTTCGTCGTCGTGCGGTCACGTGGCGTCGTCTAGTAACTTGGTAGCTCTTTTCAGACTTCTTCTTCAAAACAGCATGCTTGGATTTGGCCCAAACTTGGCCGGAATGGTCCTATAGGGGGTGGGGATTCAAAGTCCTCAAAATCAGTACACCTGGCCCCCTAGGGACCAGGGGCCAGGGCCTAAAGGGCCAAAAAGTAGGTAGTTTTCAAACAACTTCTTCTCTAGATCCAGAAATAGTATAGTTAAGCACCTTTGTGTGTTACCTCTATATGTGCTGAATTAAGTTCCTCGATGCAAGTGCCAGGAGGTTGGCCCCATTTGGCCTAAGAGTGCGGGGCAAAAGTTTGGGGGTAGGGCCCTATGGGAATAATTCACATCAATGGATTTAAATCAAACTTGGTGGGAATGATCTTCAGGGGGAGGGGATAGAGGGTTCTTGGAATGGTACACCAGACCCCCCTGGGGGCCCATGGGGCAGGGCCCATAAGGGCCCAAACTAGGTAAATTTCTAACCACAAGTCCATTTATAACCAAACTTGGGTGGTAGATGCGTAACAGGGACCTCAATGTTATTTGGGGGTCAAAGGTCACATGTAGGTCAAAGGTCAAATGAAGTCAAATGATAGATTAGAATATACCTGCAAGTTTCTTCTGTGGTTGGTATTGGCCCATTTGTGACTAACCTGAATGGTAGATGTTACATGTATGGTGACCTCAATGTTAAATTGGGGTCAAGGTCACATAAGTAGGTCAAAGGTCAAATGTTAAGATACTAGGGCGTGCCTTGTTTTTGTAGAAACGGATGTTAGAATTTGATTTAACTTGGTAAAATCAGCTACATGTATATGGCAAGGGGATGCAAAGTTTTCCAACTTGTTCATTTGGCTATGTTGGTGCCTATAGATACATGTATCAGGTTCCAAGGGCGAAAACTATGTAACTGATGTTTTTTTATGGGCACCATAGAGAGTTTGCGAAACTTCAGGTGAGCGTCGTGCCACCCGGGGCTCTTGTTTCTTTGTAAATCTTAAGTTACCTACTTTCCATCACAATTAGTTTCCACATCAAAAATCCATGAAGTTTACTTATTAAATTCTCAATATTGGATTAACATATCATTCCATGGTTGTATTCTGGATTTTTTATTTTTTGTTTGTTTGTTATTACATTGTCATATATTTAGTCTTCAGACTTTGTTTGAAATAGCCATCATTCTCAATAAATTGAATTGAATTGTACTAGATATTTGTATTGAGATGATAGGGTCATATTGTTAAACATTCAGAGGTATATCAATGACATTTCACTTTTTGTATAACTCTCAGTGCCAGTTATTCATCGTCAGTTAGCAAGTCGGCTCCCCTGAGGAGATTGGCCAATTCCTACGAGACACCGATTATGTCCAGGTATGGCGAGGATGGAGAGTTACTGCCTCAGACACCGCACGCCGAAATGCCCACCCACCGCTATGAAACCAGATCGTCAGCGCGGAGGAGCACACGCCTCGCGAATCGACAAGCGGCCCCGTACGAGGATACACCCATGCGTAGCAGTCGGCAGGGTGCATCACCGAGATCTCGGAGAATCACCAAAAATATGACGCACACCGGCGAGGAAACGTATTTGAACAGCTCACATCATGAATCCACCAATCACAACTTATCAGGCGTGGCAGCGTCCAATCAGAGCCGGCTATTCTCAGAAATGGAAGCCAGAAACACAAGCTTGAGAAATATTTATGGTGAGATATCAGATTTGAAATGTGTGATCTTGTTGAAGCTAATAGCAATCAGTTGACATATGTTGTTCTTTCACCTAACCATCATGTTTACATTTTATTCAAGGCATCTTGAAAAATGTTCCCAGTTTGAGAAAAAATAGATTTTCACATTTCTTCATGCATTTAGTGCCTCTGATAAAGGTCTAAAAATGAAGCCCTGAAAAAAAATGTACTGCAAAACGATCACTTAGTGCTTTAAAACGTGAAACTCTATGAGAGACTACTTTTACCATACCTGGTTTCCCTCGTAGATTGCTATGAAGTAATAAACTGTCCACCGGATGCTTAAATCGTGTGTGATACTTATCCACGCATATCTTGCTTGTGGTAGTGTAATTTTGTAATAAATGTTTATATGTTAGGATGTTTGGTTAATGAAAGTTTTATAAAGAATTGATTTCATGTTGTTCTATTCTCTTTATTTTCTAGGTCTCGATGGTAATGACAGTGACCTATCAGGTATGTGTATGAATTTACTTTGCATACAAAGTAAATGCAAGTATTCATTATTTTCATCTATGGGTCAAATATACATTAGCTTAACACTAAGGCTGGGCTTTTTTGGCAAATATGCTATATTGGGGTAGGGAGTTTGGGGGGGGGGGCAGATTGCTCCCCAAAACCCATATTTTTGGTCCGACATGCAAGTACGAAATCGCGTGTTGCAGACATATATGTACTGCGTGAAAAGTCGGGGGGGGGGGGATTCCACCCCTCCCAGCCTTTTTATAATGGAAATAACTACGAACTGGATATGCCTAAATTGTAATATGCAGCTGTTGCTATTTTATTTGCATAATTTTTTCTGTTAACAGGAGCCCTAAATGTTATGCAAATTTATGCACATTTTTCAACAGACGCAGAGTCAGTCTCTGCGCTTGCATCCCGTGGTTCAAGCTCTACGACTATAACCACGACGACAACCACGACCACGACCACGTACACAACGTGGCTGGATCGGCAACACGAAAAATATCGCCACCAACGCACCCTGTCTTCCTACATCATGCGTGGCATTCTCACGATCATCACAGTCGTCACAACGATCGTCACAACGGTCGTCACGACGACCACGAGATACGCCAGTGCCGCAGTCTCATCTCTTGCTTCTTCTGCATCTTCCGCCGCTCATACTTCAGGTTTGTACTAGGAAATGCAAAGTGAAGATGTTGAATTCTGTAGCAGTGATGAAAAAAATGTAATTCAAACACCAGTAGGTGAAAACATCTTTGTTTCAATGCTTACTTTCTTTGTTTAAAACCTATTTTTATATCTTTTTATGCCTCCGCAACGAAGTTGCCGGAGGCATCATGTTTTCGGATTGTCCGTCCGTGCGTCCATGTGTGCGTCCGTCCGTTACCGGATCTCGTTACCGCGATAACTTGAGAACCCCCGATCGGATTTTGATGTAACTAGGACCAAGTATGTATTATGAGGCACCAATGAACTGATTAGATTTTGGAGCTGAAAGGTCAAAGGTCAAAGGTCACCGGGCGTTAAATATGTCTGATTTGGGCTCGTTACCGCGATAACTTGAGAGCGGCTGGTCGGATTGTCATGTAACTTGGGTGAAGTATGCATTATGAGGCACCAATAAACTGATTGGATTTCGGAGCTCAAAGGTCAAAGGTCACCGGGCCTAAAATATGTCTGATTTGGGCTCGTTACCGTGATAACTTGAGAACAGCTAGTTGGATTTTCATGTAACGTGGGTGAAGTATGTATTATGAGGCACCAATAAACTGATTAGATTTTGGAGCTCAAAGGTCAAAGGTCACCGGGCCATAAATATGTCTGATTTGGGCTCATTACTGTGATAACTTGAGTATGACTTTTCTGATTTTGATGTAACTTAGGAGAAGTATCTAATATAAGGCACCAATTTACTGATTCGATGTTGGAGTTGAAAGGTCAGAGGTCAAAGGTCACAAGGCCTCATGTTCGAATTGAGCTCATTGTCACGATAATTTAAGAACTGCTTAAATTGGATTTTACTGCAGGGTGCTACATAACTTTTTTTGGCCACTTGCCCGATTGGGCAAGTGAATTTTCAAACAGCTCGAAAATGCTTGCCCGAATGAAATTTTTGCTTGCCCGAAAAAAATAACAGAAATTTATTGATTTGTGTGATTAATATGTATAGATATACATAAAAGTATACCGGTACATACATGTATAACCATTCACAAATTTTCACAGCAATGATTTTTGTCATATTTATGAAAATCAATGATCAATTTTTTAATTGTGTTCATTCATCATATATTACAGATATGAATGATTATAACAATGTGTTCCAGCAAGCGGTAGTGGCGATT
>JZLH01S0027779.1:8324-30718 GCA_001188425.1 Eucidaris tribuloides | reverse complement strand
TTGACTCCGACTATAAATATGTGTAGGTTAAAATGAAGGTGGTAGGTCAATTGCTTTGTTCATAGCTCAGTAATTTAAAATTTCTGAACCAAAGTTAATGGAGAGTTGATCTGGTATGACAGCACAATTTAAAGGCAGTGTGTAGTTTTAGTAAGTGGTAAAAGAGTGATTTTTTTTCTCTGTTGTGTATTTAAGATAGATTATTATTATTGTCTATAAATATATGATAAAAATGGGGGAGAAAGAGGAATATTTTTGCCCTATGAAATGTACATAGTGAAATCTGGTTGCTGGTCATTAAAACACTAATTAAATCACTGATATGCCATTTACACAATTTTGGTCGTTTTGATGTTTTCTTAGGTCTGGCATGATAATACCATATGCTCCTAAAGGATAATGAAATTTTTGTCAGATTGACCAAAACTATAGTGTTGCCATAGGCAGAATTGCTATACACAGAGGGCAATGTATTGTTTTATTTAGCTTTTGAAAAAAAAATCATATTTCTGGCATGGCTTGGCCAAACTTGCCAAAACATTCACTCTCGACTTGTATTTTAAAACTGTTCTGGATTGGCCACACCTACAGTAAAATCTGGGGAAATTTCTCCTTTCACATTCCAATAGTCAAATCTGTTTTAGTATTTGATCTTTTTTTTATGTGATTTCTATCCCATCACTAAAAAATCATGCTGTATTGTAAATTGAATATATCTTCTGTTTAACAGGTGTTCTGTATGTGAGATTAATGTTTGATTGTACATCTGTCATGTTTAAATCAGTTTTCTTTCTCATTTTGTTCCAGACTCGAGACCCAGAGGCTATCCCCATGGTGGAGCTGAAAATCGAGAGTAACCACGGCAACATGGAGTACACCTGTTTGTACCGGTTCAGGGTTCACGGCGTCTTACACAGGAGGTGATGGCGCGACAAAATAATGGCTCCAGATTAATATGATGTTATACGTCAGCGTTATTATTGTACTATTGGTTCATTTTGTATGTTTTTATGTCATTGTAAATAAAATAAAGTCCCTCTCATGAGGATAAAGAGAAAGAATAAATATAATGTTATGTATTGTCAGCAGGCACAAAGAATACCAGTTTGGGTTGTGATAGTTATGGTTGGAAAAAAGGGGTGGGGCAGAATATCTTTTGGAACTGCTGGGGGCCTCTCTTACCAACTTTCATTGAAATCTTTTTTTTAACTCTTAACATGTCGCTGACACTATTTTGCGCAACAAATAATACCCTGTCAGATTTTGCTTTGAGAATAAAAAATATGACAGTGAATACATCTGTCAGTACACTTTTGCTAGTATGGGAAGACACCCCATTGAATCATTCATAAAGCTTTAAAATTGAGCTCTGTCTCACATTTTGGTGGAAGTTAACAAAAACTATACATTTTCTGTATGATCTTGAATGTCCACTGAATTTAAGTAAATAACTTCACAAAATTCTTTGTAAATCCAGAGATATTGATAGCATTATACAACCAAATACATTGTGAGAAAAGATGTATATTTATCTACAACTTTTGCATCATCACTTTCTTCCATTCTGAATTGAAAGAAAATATCGTCGGTACAGAACCAGAAGGGCATTAATGCTAAATACATTGACAACCAGAAGGGCGTTAATGCCATTGACTTTGTACAGTGATAACGGCCTTCTGGTTCTCAACCGGTTATGCCTAAACGCCCTTCTGGTTCTATACCGACGATATAACTGTTTGAAGTTGACTTAATGCGGCATTGTTAGAAATATTGAACGACACAGTAAGAGTTAGAGAAAAGAAATGCAACTCATACGATTATGCTATTAGCACGCACAAATTCGATCTTTACTGTATACTTCATTGGGTCCCTGCCCCCCCCCCACTCCAAATAAAAAAAAATAAAAATAAAAATAAGGCCAGGATATGCCCTTTGATTTTGTGATGTGTTATGCATCCATTTCAGGAAACGTAGTCTTAACTTTACAACAAGTTTTATATTGTAGGGGAGAAATTTGGGACTCTGTTCTCTTGCTGCAGACAGGTATAATATTCCGTTGCAGTAGTACCTACTTAAAATATCAAATTCAGAACATCATTCAAAACTGGATTTTAAAATGTGTGCTATTTAAGATAATTGTACTTGTTCAAAGCACCCATTGTCTATTTTTAAGGTACAAAGTGTAAATAGTTTAAATTATTGAATGCAACAGTTATAAGCCATGTTAATATAACGTATTAGGCATGTGTCCATATTTTAGTGTTGCAATATTTGTAAAATGTCTAGAAAAAAAAGCATGCAATGTTTTCAGGGCTAGCATTTGTACATATATGCTTTTGGAGTCACAATTGTGGATATGTCACTGTATAGGAGCACAAATCCTCAATTTTGGAGGGAAAATAGTTTTCAGTTTGTACATAAATTTGTGGTCATCACTTATGTAAAGTTTCTACAGAAATGAAATTGAATCTTGTGTAAAAAATGTAAATATTGTAGGAAATTCATGAATATTGAAAAACTATTTTGGTCTTGGTTGCATGAAATAGTGCTAGCATTAAGAGATCAGATTATATTGCAGTTATTTATCTGTAACCCTCACAACTCATGGCATCATAATTTTATTTGTGAATATTTGCACACCAAATTAGTGACTGAAAAAAAAATGGACAAGATGTTCAATTTTCTGTAAAACTGTCTTCCCAACACCAAACAATATTTCATAAATTACTTTCTTTACATCATTACTTATGAAGTGCAGTGCCAAGGGAAAGTGAATATGTCAGATGTTGAATTTTGAAAACTGATCAGATTTCATGATGTCAGTGATGATGAATATGCGATGGTGATTGCAAGACTTCATAAAATATGTAGTATTTATCATATGTAAGGTGCTACGTAAAACTGACAAATTGACTTTTGTCTTACCAGCAATACTATTTTATGAATTCCTGTATGAAAGGTGAATTACAAGCTGATTGCAAGTTGCTTTCAATAGAAACAAAAATACCAGTGAAATACATTAGTGAAAGTTTTGAGAAAGATCAGAGAAATATTAATAAACTTTTAAATAACAGAAAATAGAATAACAAATTGGCACAAATGTATTGTTCTATGCGAGCAGCCTTCCATTTGATTTACACACAAAATATCACTAAATTTTCATTGTCTGTGAATAAAGAATTTCCTCTGTACTCCATGTATGTCCGTAGTTACTTAAAAAAAAAAAGTTGTCAATATGAAGTATGCACATTCAGGCACAAGCATTGAAGAAAATGCAGATTTAGGCTTGCTCGCCGTGAATGCCACAATTTTGCCAATTGTGTAATGATTTTTGGAATTTTCAAAAATTCATATTTTCCTTATTGTTTGTCTGCTTTTCTCAAACATTCGCCGATCTGTTCGTCTGATTTTTGTGCTTCTTTTCAATGCAACTTGCTATCAGCCTAGAGTTTCTCTTTAATGTTAATTTAACCAAAGATTAATTATATCTGTATGTTTGGTCACTAAGGCACATTTCTTATTGAACAAATTTCATAGTTATTCATTCGAGACTAAACCACAGGTAAATGTATAGCTAGTCCATGAAATATTTGGTTATTTGGTTTGACATAGGTGAGATCCATGCAGTGCAACAAATTGAAAAAACATGAACTATAAATGTTTGCAAGCTACTTAGATAAAATTGGCAAACATTATGTAACTTCTGGTCTGTGTTATTAAAATACAAAACAGATCATAATGTATGCTGTTTTACTCCAGTGTATCAGTTCTAAAGTGTCCACCCCTTTCTAAACAATAATGTCATCAATCATACGGAAATTATGAATATTTGACAAAAATCTTCTGTGTAACATCTACAGGATTGGCATCACAGCTGTTGCCAATTTGAAATACCCTGCAGCTAGAAATATATGTGAGCAGTGGTTAGAAACTGACATGTTTACATATGAAAAATGATTTGGAACTAAAATTGTGATTGGACGGTTGTGATCATACTCCACAAAAAAAACCCCACTTTTTTCAATGGAAAGTATTAAGATCAATAGTTTCCTAGTTTTTATGCCTCCGCAACAAAGTTGCCGGAGGCATTATGTTTTCGGGTTTCCTCCTCCGTCGTCGCGTCGTCCGTTACCGGATCTCGTTACCCGGGATAGCGATAACTTGAGAACCCCTGATCGGATTTTGAGTAACTAGGACCAAGTATGTACTATGAGCACCATGAACTGCTTAAGATTTTGGAAGCTGAAAGGTCAAAGGTCACGGAGCCTAAAATAATGTCTGATTCGGCTTCGTTAACGCGATAATTGAGAGCTTGCTGTCGGATTGTCATGTTAACTTGGGTGAAGTATGGTATTATGAGGCACCAATGACTGATTAGATTTCTGGAGGGCTGAAAGTCAAAAGTCAAAGGTCACTGGCCTAAAATATGTCTGATTTGGCTCGTTACCGGGCGATACTTTGAAAACGGCCAGTTTGAATTTTCAATGTAATATTGGCTGAAGTATGTATTTATGAGGCCACCCATGATTGATTAGATTTTGGAGTTCAAAGGTCAAAGTCTAAAGGTCACCGGGCCTAAAATATGTCTGATTCGGGGCTTGTTACCTGCGAGAATTTGAGAGCGGCCTGGTCAGATTCATGTAATCTGAGTGAAGTATGCATTATAAGGCGCACAATGAAATGATTAGATTTTGACGAGGGCTGAAAGGTCAAGGTCAAAGGTCAGCCGGGCCCTAAAATATGTCTGATTTGGGCTCGTTACCGTGAAAACTTGAGAACCGGCCAGTCAGATTTTCATGGTAACTTGGGTGAAGCATGTATTGTGAGCCACCAATAGAACTGATATTAGATTTTGGCGTTCAAAGGTAAAGGTCAAAAGTACCAGGGCCTTAAATATGTCTGATTTTGGGTCGTTTACCACATAATTGAGATCGGCTGTCGGGAAGTATGTATTATGAGGCCAATGACTGATTAGATTTTGAGCTGAAAGGTCATAAAGGTCAAAGGTCACCAGGCCTAATATATGTCTGATTTGGCTCGTTACAAGGATAAACTTGAGAACGGCCTGTTGAATTTTCATGTAACTTGAGTGAAGTCGTGTATTATAAGGCATTCATAAAACTAGATTTTTGGACGTCTGAAGGTCATAAGGTCAAAGGTCACCGGGCCTCTAAATATGTCTGATTTGGCTCGTTACATCGATAACTGAGAACGGACCATCAGATTTTTTATTGTCATGTGTTGTTTTTTGGTGAAGTATGTACTAATGAGGCACCAATAAACTGATCAGATTTTGGAGCTCAGAAGCTCACCGGGCGTAAAATATGTCTGATTTGGGCTCATTACTGCTATAACTTGAGTATGACTGGTGATTTTGATGTATATTTTGGGAAAGTACTTAAGTATAAGGCACACATTTACTGACTCGATTTTGAGTTGAAAGGTCAGAGATCAAGGTCACAAGGCTCATGTCCGAATTGAGCTTATGTGTCACGATAATTTAAGAACTCTTAAATTTGGATTTTAGCTTGTAACTGGTCAAGGGTCACATGGGCTTATGCTATTCATCTCAATTGGTCTTGCTTGCATGATAGCTGGAAGCTTTTCAAATTCCATCAATTGGATGGGAGTGCGGACTGCGGAGGCATACCTATCGACTGCGCGCAGTCGAACTGCTCTAGTTTACTTTATGTAGTTGTCTCGTCTGAAATTATTATTTTGCTGTCGATGACCAAAACTCATCATTACAATAATTTTGGGAAGTAACTTCCAATTTTTGTGAATGCCTATGATATATTATACAGATTTATCTTTATAACTTTGTGTACAAATTTTAGAGGCATTCCAAAAAATATTCTAAGAAAAATATCTTGTCATAATTTGTGTTTGTGAACAAAATGTGTGACATATTTAGCTGTCATGAACACTGATCAAATCAAATCTTGCCTTTGCCAAATTAATTCCCACAAAATGAAAATCTATGCCATGCCATGTAATGTATTAAGATTAAATATATTTTTAAAAGAATTACTAGAAATGTCGTTAAAGGAATTGTAAAAGTTTATGCATGTACATAAATGAAATTTTATTCATTTATATTTGTGTATAGTGTGTATTATAGAGCAGGTGGTTACAGTTGAATTTCCCTAAGATTTGTGTGCTTTGTTTTTGTGTGTTTTCAGTTTGGGATGTACAGTTTCGTTCATGGACATGTATTGATTTAGACGCATGTGTATATTTTGTACTTTTTGTTCACATATGTATATAATTTATTGCTGAATTTATTTAAAGAGCTGTATCATTTTTGCATGACATTTTTGTTTATCCTGCACTGCAATACTTAGTTTGTAGATAAGTGGCATTAGATAATGGGCAATGCAATGGGCATTGGGTATTGCGAGTATGTTTGTAACTACTTCTGTAGCAAATTAATGCATGCCATTTTCGTTTATTCTGCACTGCAATACTTAGTTTGTAGATAATTGAAATCACTTTACTTAGGTGCAATGGGCATTGGACGTTCCAGCTTCCAAGTATGTTTGTAACTTCTTCTGTTGTAGGCTAGTCTTTAAATGAAATCACTTCCAGGGTTTTCAATCAGCCATGATTAAATCTTTGTCAAATCTTTTGTCTGAAAAGTTCAAGTACATTCATTTGTGGGACATACCTTGGTGAAGCATTTTCAGCAGCTTTATATCTAAAACAATTGTAATCAGTTTCAACTTTCAGGATAACCATTATATTGGATGTTTTGATAGTTAATGCTTGTAGACAGCATTTGTTTTTTTTCTTTTCCTGGGGATTGTCATCTTTTCCCAGAAGCGTAAAACTAACAAGATTTGAGGAACGTTGTACTGAAATATGTATATTTTATGCCATTATGCCATATTTGACTGTTATTATGCCTGAATAATTAAGAATAACTTTCAAGTGGAAAAAAAAGTTGAATTAAATTGACCGGAGAATTTAAATTTAGGAAATTGAGTAGGCCTGATGTTTCAATCATAACAGGATCTTTATGAAAGGTAATTATTGTTTTTCTAAAGAATGACATTTTTTGATTGAGCAGAACAGGCAGGGGCTATACAGTAGTCCCACAATCCACACCCCTAAAAAGTTACTTTGCCACATTTACTTTAGGATAATTATGCAGCTAGATAGATAGCAATTTAGTGCAAAGGTGTGCCACTCCGGGGTTAGGAATGTTAGATCTTTCTTTGAGTGCTGCTACACAACTGGCCCGATTGTTGAATTTAGTACTCCTATGAGGGAGATGTCGGGTGTATCTTGTAATGGAATGTTTAGTTTTCCAGAGTTTACCAAATAGTATCTGTGTGTGAGAGATCCTAATTTCATTGATGAAGGTGACATGTAACTACTTTTTGTATGTATGCTTGCCTAGACAAAGGAATGTACAACTTTCAAGAATTTGTGGATTGTCTAATATATGATTGTAACAGTTGACCGAGGGCCCATGAAACCAAAAGTCTTTGTTAAAACATGAATTTTATACATGTACAGCATGTCCTCTTTCGCATGAACACGGGTGTGCTGTGTAAAATGTATGTTTTAAATAATATACACTTTGGTCTAGCGGACCATCGGTCGACTGTATTGACCCTCATAATTGATGGACATGATAAATAAGAATTTGAGTAATCTTTTTTTGGATAGCGTGTACAATGCCTGTATCGACTTTAAAATTTTCACATTATAATGAAGTATGAGGATTTCTTGTCCTGAAACAAGGGGACATTAGGGTTGGGTTCAATGAAACACACTCCAACCCCCTCGCACACCATCACAGTAAATAGTAAAATGTTAATTTGTTACTATGACATCTCTGTTTTCTGAAGGGACTACTTATGAATTCGTAAAATCAAAATCATTTATTAATCCATGCAAGTTGGTTATATGGCAAACCTAAAGCTTCCGTTTCAGCATTGCTTGCATTTCCAGCTCAATTTTGTGTCTGTTTTGATAATTTTGTGTGTGGTAATTTCCTTGATTTATTGATTTGTTCCTTTGAATTGTTCTGTTATTTTTTTGCATGAACTGCTGTCTTTTGTGTCCACAATAAATTCAATTTAAAGTTGTGTTATCTTATTTTCTGTGTCCAGTCCATTTTTCTTCTTTTGAGTATAGTCATAAAGCAGGTATAATGTGAACTATTTACAATAAATAACAATAATAAAAAGAAAAAACATGTTGCCATTTAGGTTGCTGTCACCCAACTCTTCCGTATTTGTATCTCAGAGGGACAAAAATCCTTGTGTATCACTGGATATCACATTTACATAAATTTTAAATGCATACATGTAACCTCTAACTTGGATGCCAAAATCTACTTGTACATGTATCAGAGTCAGTTAAACTTGGGTAAAATAAATCCTTGAGTTACTAAATGAACACCGGTGATATAGAAGTAAAACACAGGCCCTGAACACCAATAAACCATAAGCAAGTTCAGAGTTGCGGAATGCTGTGATTTATAGACACTAGATATGTCTTTATAAATGCTATGTTATTGATAGATATGCACATCCGAATGTACAGGTGAATAAATTTAACAAAGTCATTTATGCAGTCCTCTGTCACTTTTGAACGATTGCTCTCAAATGCCTCACGAATAGTCCTATCCATTCTTCATACATTTGTGGTTTTCACAGCTTCATTGTGTCCTCATAACTCTGAACTGGCTTATGCTTTATGTCCACTGTACCACCGCACTCAAATCTAAATTCTGATAGATGAAAGAGAAATAGAAATTAATACACATAATTCAGTAAAATGAAGTATTTATTTAACTGAAATTTCAAATATATTACATTTTTACAATAAATTTAGATTGTTGATATATTAGTGAATTAAATATTTCTATTTGTGACACATGAATATATTATTTATCATAAATACATCTGGTCAAATACAACACCAATATTTTTTAACAAGAAAGGTGAAAATACAGAACTTGCAAGACTAAAGACATCTATATAGAAAGGTAACCATATTTTTCATCACAATTTATATGAATATCAGTACCACCTGTTTGTAAACACCTTACAATGCACATTTTTAAGTATATAATAACATTTGAATTGATTTGATTAATGTCAGATAAAAGACAAGTTTTACCGCAAATATGAAAATCAGTACCATTTATAGCAAGTTTTAATTCCATGTTGAAGAAGATAAATACAAAGTACAAATACATGTACAATAAGAAAATGAAGAATAGCGCAATCATGCTATTAACTGACAAAAATGCGAAATGCATTTTCTCCAAAGAATTTCAAATAGAAAAGATGCAAGCTTCAAACGCTGTACTTCTGATGTGGCATAAGCGCCTGAAATATTGTGAGGGTTGCCGAAATACATTTTAACCCCTTTAATTAATGCATAATTTTCAACAATAGGCATAATTTTGACGTCAAAACTCAATTTAAAAAGTCGGGATGTTAACAAACATAAAATACAAAGTACAAATACAAGAAGGAAATAAAGAATAGCGCAATCATTAACATTATCTCACATAAATTAAGCATAAAAAATGTCATGTACTAGGAATACATGTGGGCCTACATATACCAGGGACGTCACTATAACATATTTAAAGAGTGGGGAGATGTACGGCCAAATTACCGCACATCTAACATGAAACAAAAAGTTCGTCAGCAACATTAAGGAAATATCTGACAGTAAAATGAGGTGGTGGTGGTAAGTGATGCGACCTATAAACATTACACACAGACTTTCACAAAGGTTTTCATACAGGGGAAAACAAAACGGTCTGTTGACAATATTTGTGCGTTTACCGCATATTATTGAAGAGAATGCTAGAAACATTATTGACGTAGATTAATTACAATCAAACATTTCATGAACTTAATTGGAAATGATCAATTGCTATGAACTTTTCAACGTGTTAGAACTCGTCCCTTAGATTATAATCACGTAGTTGTATACGGATAAAAAATTAAAACAAAAAGTAAACAAAAAAATGTAAACCGATATATGTGTATAAATTAATAAAGTGCAGAAATGCTATAGTTAGAACCAGAAAACCTCGAACGTAATGTGAAAAGTATGTCACGATTTTAACAATCACTTAATTTGATCATACATGGAGCTAAATTTGTGCGGCAAACACATTTGTAATCTGCGTTTGCTATTATTTGAGTACCACAGTTATTCCTGGCAATTGGTGATTAGAAGTCCGTAAAGGATTTTTGCCAAGCCTTTATTCCTTAGCGTCAATAATCCCTCCAGTAGAGATGGCGAAGGTAGCTTCACTTTCGGGCATGTCGGGGCTAGAAATGAGAAAAAATATTAACGTAATTCTAATAACTGAGAACACATAAACTACTACAGGTTCCAAGTACAAAAAAAAAATAAAAATACATAGATAAAAAAAAAACTTGAGAGGGCATAAAGATTTTCTGTTGTCATGGTCATGAAAACAAAATACATGCTGTTTTTTTTTTGTACTGAACAACTTAGGCCTAAATATGTAATACTTTTTTCTTGTATTTCCAGAACAAACAATGTTCTTTCATGGAATTTTTAAACGTAACAATAATGATCCACTATATGCACTCTTCACCTTGTACATCATTGTTCATATTCATTTCAATAAGGTTTGAAAGAAAACTCAACTACTTCCACCCAAGGTTATTATGTTAAGTGCATATTAGAGGTATTACCACGAAATAGGAACCGATAGATTTTGTCTTGGTTATTTTGCGTAAATTTAGACAGACTTGCTGTTTACTCTATACTATGCTTGACCTTTATGTTTGACGACTAAGTAAAGGAATCACTGCATGGATGTGATTACCACTTCCAGAGCAGGGGCACGACCATCCAGGCTATGCTAGGTACAAGAAATCTCCAAGGGTTAATACATGTACGTGTACATACAAATACCTAAAACACATTTGCTTCTCAGCTTATCAATATTATTATATTGTATTATGTGTAATAAGAGGCCCCAAATACTTAAGCTTGCTTATTGGGAGTCCTCCTGCATGGTTATGATTTATATTTGTATTTGTATTTCTTAAAGTAATATTTGCTTTCGTCATGCGCAGAGTTTGCCTTGACCATTATTGTTTATATCATATTACATTACTGTACTATTTTTCCATCCAGAAACAATAAATGAATGAATATGTGTTCCCAGTATGAACAAATAGATCAAATATTATACATGTTTTATGCGCTGCTTATAAATGTAATTTGTTATTTCTTTGCTGTTGATGTTGAATTTTGGAATTGTATTTATATGCATGTAAACGCAATGAATTTCCTTCTTGGACTAATAAACTGAAATTGAATTGAATTGAATCTGATCTATCAGGTGAAGGAAGTCTGTCAAAATAACAAACTCATGTTTGCAAATCTTTCACGAGTTATAATTTACGATATATTCAGAGTTTAATTTGTAATTTGTTTGAGGATGAGATGGAAAGTTCAGCCTACCTGTCGTATATCTTGGCAATCCTGGTTTCTCCTCGACCCTTTCTCAGACTGATGCGAGTCGTTGAGGCGTGTGCCAGGATATGACCTCCGATGGGCTTCTTGGGGTCAGCCTGGAAACTGTTACGATGAAGACAAGATTTGGTTTTGTAAGATCACTCTTGATTTCAATGCCTTGAATTTACAATTTATTCAATTGAAAAGGAGCAGTATATCTGCACAATCATGTTTATTGTTTGTCAACAGATTGATTATAAAAAAAAAATGATTTCGAAAAAAATCATTGCATTTGTCAGTACACATATTGTATTTTGTACGAGTAAATAAAAAAAAATCCCTTTTTTATTATATATCTTTTCATCGTTGAGAGGCATAAGAAAAAAAAGAAAAAGAAAAGAAAAAGAAAACACGACAAGACAGTACAATATACAGAACAGCAAATGTCCAGTGTACTATTGATGACTAAAACCAGTATTAATATCATCAGGTTTCATGTTTCACCATCCAAAATAGTATCTGAATTATCAACGAGAGATTACCGACTGGGAACGATATTTTAGCTACAAATATAATAATATGTACATGTAAGCTTCAACTATTGCAAATTAGTTTGTGTCAGGGTTGGCAATTTCCCGGGAAATACCTGTATTTCCCACCAAGGCGGGAAATACTGGGAAATACCGGGAATTACTGTGAAATACTGGGAAATACCTGGGAAATACTGGGAAATACGGGGGCGATACCTAGCAGTGTACTCCTGAAGTTGTACAAGGTCAACTTAAAAGGCCATTAATGCCCTTCTTTTGGGATCTTCTTACACAAATCCACCTTGAACTGATAAATTTCTAGTGAAAAGACTGTTAAAAATCTCTTTTCACTTTTGATTATTTAATGCAGAGTTATTTCACATACTGTACAGAACTACACGGTACATTATTCACGTGTTACATGAGCTCTTTTGTGGGGTGCGACCCTCACCTTGCTACATTATACAGGGACAAAATCAATATCTGTCTATGGGGTATGCTGTTTAAGTGTTCTGGACTTATGAAACAATTCAGATATTTGCAGACTGAAATGATTGAAAACTATTTCTAAAATAAAAGCAGGTGATTTTAAAATTTTCCTACTTTTAGCATTGATTTGGCTGTGTTGAAAATTTGTCCAACCAAACAGAATGAGTTCCTAGTTCCCCACCATCAGTTAAGTTAGTTTTTTGTTGTATTTTGTGTTGACTCACACTAACTGAATAACAATCTTTACATTTTTGAGTTATTATCCTTAAAAAAATAACCTTTTTATAGTATTTCCCAGTATTTTCCGTTTTTGTCAAAAATAGCAAGGCGGTATTTACCACCCGGTATTTACCGGCCAACCCTGGTTTGTGTGCAGTAGGCATTCATGAAGACTCACGTGAAAAGATGGTGAAGAGTATTGACATTTCACCAGGTCGGACATGAGTAGAACATTTGACACATCGACGATAAGTAGGTACAGTAGTATATAGAACAGAACTCCTCAAACCTTTTCCTTGGCAGGTTGAGAGACAATTTCAAAATATTCCTACACGACGGCGTTGCTAAAATGTTTCAAGTTGTGACCCCAAATAAGAAATATCAAGATTCTAACAGTTAGGAAAACCCAGGAAAAATGGGACCTTTGGAAAGCCCATTATAAGAGTAAAAATGGCTACAAATAACGACCTCACTTTGAGCATTTACCTCATTGTTGCTCCAGGGTCGGAGGTCATCTGGTTGGTTACAAATACAGCAACATTGTATTCTGAGGAAAAAAAAATGAAAAGGATATACACATTTAAACATTCCTATAACTTGAGTTTCAATGTTCACCTCAAGGCTACATCAGCCTATCGACGAAAAAGAGAAAATTGTAATTGATTCTGCAAAGTGGAAACTACCTCTACATACACACGTACACACAGAAAGCGATGTAATAAGGTTTCTTCACAGATTAAAACAATTTTTAAATCGTGTTTAAACTTACAGTCCTTTTTAACTTAACCATTTTATCGTGGACAAGCCCATATACCTCATGAATGACACGTATGTATTATTTTGCTGACTATTCAATTCTGAGCGAATAAAGTAAAAAAAAGAAGAAGACAAGTCAGTACCAATTAAGATTCAGAATTGATTTTTTTTTTATACAAGAAAAAAAAATCATCTTTTTTACAGTTATGCATATAAACTACAATCGGTTTCTGGCTAACACGCCTGTATTTACCCCATCACCCAAAACGTCAATTACTGTATCAAGTTTGTTTTAAGTTACTGACCTTCAGATATTTTCTGTAGTTTCGAAAGCATCTGAGCCAGTTTTTGCTGCCTGTCAGCCAACTCGCCACGCCCACTGAAATCGACACGGAAGAGAGCCATGATAGAGTCAATAACCTGGAAGCGGGTGATTAAAAAAGAATGGGACAGGTGTGAACTTTGAAAATTGTTTTATAGGTCCGCAGTCGAGGCAGAATGGAACAATGTCCTGTTTTATTTAAGGTCATGTACTGTTTTGGTCGATCAGACAATGTTTTTTGAATCTTTCACAAAGTATTGTATTGTCATGACGGACATCAGAAAAGAACACCAATTCTACTGATTTTGGTATGATATATTGCATTTTTTTTGTGATCAGAGCGCAGATATCAATATATTTCCTATGGCAAAAAAGTCGGAGACCCCTGGCTTTTTTCATCTTTTTGTCAAAATAGAAGAGTTTCAGAGCGTTTGATATTCAGGGCATTACTAGGTCATGTAGGTTTGTTTAAACAAACAAGAAACACTTTTTACCAAAACAATACATGGGCTTTATATCAAACGAAAAAACGGACAAACTAGTTCCCCGCAATTTCTATTTCAATTTATCTAAAACTTTTCTTAAAAACAACACATTACAATTATTGTAAGCAAGATACAAAAAAACAAACAAACAAACAAACAAACAAACAAAATAAACGGAGTATTTAAACTATAAATACAAATAAAGGAAGTGCAGGGGCACAACAGAAAAGTTACAAGGATTTTATATCAAGAAGCATCTTAAATTCACCTCCAATCTTATCACTTTTCTTTAATTATCTCCTTATTTTGTTTTTACTACCTCTGATTAAGTATATTTGCGAAATAATGGTTTCGTTGGTTGATTCACCTTTAGTTTTGACATTGGGTCTTTAGACACACAGAGGTACAATAATCTAGATCTTAGATGCAGAATATGGTGCAATGTAGTACATTATAACTTTAAAAACTAACAAACGTTTTACAATTTTTTTTACTACATTGTTGCACTTCTATTACCTTCATGAATATAAATAGAAACATACTAAGTGACCATCCGACCAACGGAGAAGAAAACAATAACATTTGGAACTCTCACCAGCAGTTTAAAGACTCCAGGTTCCTCATGAAACTTGGCGGCTGCGTAGTCTAGCAATTCAAACTGATGTTCGCCTAGTGAAAAAATTGAAGACATTAACAATTTACTGCATGGGATGGATTTTTCCCAGTGATTGAAAATGCACTTAATTTAGTGTTTTAAGCAAACAAAATTATCATAACTTGATATTTTACCAACCATATGATTATTCAAGACGGAAAATCTCTGACAAGTACATCCACTTGTGTTGAACTACGTTAGAAAATCAAAACTTGTAAATATTCAGGAATCAAACGGGAATTCATTCTTGTTTTTGAAGAAGGAGTAAAAATTGATCTTACGATTGAAACTTTATGCAAAAATATTTAGAAAAAAGTTTTGTTACCACTTAAAGCTCAGCGACATGATTGGGAGAAATAAAAAATGCCTTTAGAACTAAACTGGTTGAAAGATAAACCAAATGTACACCAGCTGGAGTAGATCTCCTGGCTGGGAGGATTTGTCTTGAGTTTGTTTACTTAAGGAGAATCAAGCATGAACAGGCCAGCAGTTTAATTTTTATCGGGGCACGATAGAATTAATCCCCATAGAAGGCTACACTACAAATTTGTCTGTTACAAGGCATAATGATGGACATCATTTCAAAATGAGTCAACTTTTGACTTCAAAATGTTCACAGTAGAATCCTTGCATAGCTTACTTGATTTTTAAAATATTTTTACCTCAAGTTGAGGACTACCCCTAATCATGTCATTTACCTTTAAAGGTTTAAAACCCGTATAGTAAACTGATATTCCACATCACTCATCAAGTAAAGATTACGTATTTAAGTTTAAATGAGCATGTGCGTTACACATCTACCTTAGTTAAAACCATCAAAAAAGGATATTTACTTGTGTAAGCTCTGGCATATAGCACGTTGTCCAGCATTGCATTATGGTCCAGGTTGAAGCGATCTGCAATATCTCTCAACCGATCCGGACGACTGACGTAAGTAGATAAGGAATTTATGTCATTGTAAGTCACCATTAATTGGTAGGATTAATATATTTAAAAACAGACAAACAAGATTAAGATTTAATCTTAACAAACACACATAATATCCACGCAAAATCATACATACACATTACACAGATGCACATGCACGCACACATAGATCCCCCACACACACGAACACACAAACACACACACACACGTGTACACACACACACACACACACACACAACACACACACACACACACACACACACACACACACACACACACACACACACACCACACAAACACACACACACATACACAACACACCCACACATGCACACCCCTCATGATAGAATTACACAAGATTTGTGGTAAGAAATTTTCGCTCCGAGTTTTAAATCAGTGTGTACACATCTACAGTAGATATGGCATTACACGCTTACACACCCCTTCACACCCCACACACACACACACACGCACACTCCCCCCCCCCCACACACACATAGATAGGCACATACACAACTTTGCAGACTGGTAGGTACAGTGTATGAAAAAGGATACAATGTATTTTCGGTATCGATGAAGACCACTTTTCCTCCGGGATAGCCATTGGCTCCAGGCAGTTGGGTCGTGACACACAGTGTGTGTGACAGCTGGGTCTTTCCCGTGCGAAACTCTGTTGACAAGAGGAGTGAATTTTATTAGGTTTATCGCTCACAATACGAGTTTGACAGCAGTGTGGTATTTCATTATTGAATGTAAACTTACTGACGACAAGGGAATGATCTGATTAGGAGAAGTCAAACTGCCACAAGAACCAAATGAGTTGAACATACACTAATAAGTACACTGGCTAGAGTAAATATCCAGACTGGAAGGATTTGTCTCGAATATATTTCCGTGAGAAGAAATAAGCATGAATATGAATCAAACTATGAACATTTTTAAACTTTAACCCATAGAAACCTAACCAATAAATTTGACTATCACAGCAGTTTGTGATATTTGTTGTATTACAAAGAAAATGTTCGACCACAAATTTTTCATAGCAGAAACCTTAAAGGCAGGGGATCTCTTTGCATGCCTAAAAATTAACATTGTGTAAATACGATGTCATTTAGAAGAAAATGCCATCAGGGAACCTTTAACAAAATGTAGGAGCTAGAAACTCAGTTTTAGTGGAATTATAGTGACCGTTAGACTCAGATTTGATTTTTTTTTTCTCGCGAGGAAAAAATTCCTACCATGGAACGTACACTAAACACTATTGTGTTTCTTTTGCATTTTTCAAATTCTAGGCAATCACTGACCCCCAGATTTTACAGACATGCCCTTCATCAATAGCCTAAGAGCATGGATTATCTTTTCCTGGTCTGCGGGGATGTTTGCAAATGAGATCCACTGCCTTTAAGTATTATGTCTGGGCCTGTTGTTCTGTGTTGGGAGGGGGAATAATAACAAAGCTGATAACAGTTAGTGTACAATTTCAATTTTATTCATTGTATTCTGGGTATTATCAAACTTGATTCTATTTGACATGTAGAGATTTTAAACACTTTTTTCGCTCAATGCGACTACACAGCAATATTTTTGCACTTTAGAATTAGATTGAGCGGCACATGAGAGTGTAGTAATCTCCACAGGTTTATAGAGTACAGATTTGAGAATGGATTTACTTTGAAGATTTTTTTCCACCGGGTATGGAGTAATTTATTAAACCTTGTAGACACGTTTTATGCCGGTATTTAAAGTCAAAATATTCAGGTTGTACTCGTCTTTTACAAACAACAACACTTATGATATATCAACATATTCTGACAACTTGTTGTCTCTTATTTGTTGTAAAGTATAAAGTGAAAGAACAAACCTCCGAAGGCTTCAGTAATTGCCATACTCTCCACACCTCCTCCGAGAAGTTTGCTGGATATACACAAGAAATATAGCAAAATCACTTTATATCAGTTAGTCAATCTGATATGTAAAATAGTAAACATGTGACAATACTGCACACAGTAGAAGAGCATTAACCATCAAGGGGGTAACATGAGGGTGATTTTTGCCGCAAGATTGTTGTATTCTAGGACTTTCATAAACCTCACAAACAATTACAAAATCTGTTTGCAAAATTTGCAAAAGATAAGTGTGGAAACTTGGGGAACAGAACATTAAATTTCTATCCAAGTTCAATTTCTGATGAAATATTTTCGGGAATCTTATTGGTTTAAATCTCTTTATCTTACCGAGGAACCAAATGACATGATCAACATGTAATACCCCAAATTATCAAACACATTTTTTATGATATTGATGACTACATTAATTCTGTTTCAGTAGGACACCATGGCAATTAGTTTTTCCTTCCAATTTATTTCATACCCTTGGCAAAATGTAAAAAAGAATGAACCTAATGCATTAAAACTTATTTCATATTCCAATTTTGTACATTTGTAATTTTGTAATTTCCAAAACTAATACCAATATAGATCAGGCTGACAAATGGAACTTCAACAGGTGAGAATAGCCCACTTGAGATGGACTCGAGAAGAGGGTATTAATTAGAATAAACGCCAGATTTGTTAACCAGTAATACAGTTTTCGCTCAGAAGTATATTTCAGTGTGTACACATCTACAGTAGATTGATACACTTACGCACGCACACCACAAACACACACACACACACACCACAACACAACACACACACCACATACACACACCATCACACACACAACACATACACACACACACACACACACACACACACACAACACACACACACAACAGCACCACACTTAACTCACAACACAGCACACACACAGGAACGGACACGCACGCACCAGAAACACACACACACACACAACACACACGTTCCACAACACATTTCGAATGGGTTTCAGCGCTTTCATTTTTTTTTGGCTAGCCAGGCTGACTACTTCATCTTGAATTGAATATTTTTCGAATGTTAAGTAAAGTAAAAATAGTTGTTCTCTGTAATCACACTTACTCTAGTTCGGAACTCCCCGTTGTGATGCGAAACACATTTCTTCTTTTCACACTGTACTCCAAGGCTGTTGTGAATCCACTCTCCTGTGTTAAAATGCACAACATCATAATATTTCAGTAACAAAATTAGTACTAGCATAATGTTTGAGTTAGGTAACCCAACATTACGTCTTCAGCAAAAAAACAACTGAGATTAGATACTTTCAATATAATTTATGTGATCTGTATTCATGTGTATTCGACAAGTTTTTCATTGTTCTGGCATGCAAGGGCGTAGGCTGGGGGGGGGGTCCAATGGGTGCACAGTGCCACCACCCCCCCCCCGGCAGGAGCCCATTTTTTTAAAAAACGAGTCCGCCTAATAGGCAAAAAAAAAAAAAAAAATTTGCACCACCTTTTCAGCTTTCAACGCGTGATTTTCTCAATTTTAGTTCCACCTCCCTAAGATGTGCACCTCCCCGTTCCACCTCCCCATGCCCAAACCAGCCTACGCCCTTGGCATGGTGTATCATGTCCCAGTTCCAACGTAAGCCTGTTGACTGAACCATTTACGACATCTCTGGATAAACATATCTCCTTGCTTTTTATTGTAGTTTATTCAAAATTAGTGAAATAGAATAATGGGACACTTGGTAATCAATCCACTGCTTATTTGGAAGTTGATCAGCTGTGAGTTAAGCCGGTAGGAATTTTAAGACGTGAGAAAAGTAATGAGTTAAATAATAATTGAGCCAAGTCTGATTCATGGTGCAAAGGAAACGGAAAGGGAAACACAGAGTGACAGGTGTAAGTTTCAAGACCAAATAGCTTCGGTACCTTTCGTGGAGCAGTGAAACAAATGTATTAATTGCAAAGTATAAAATCAGCCTTCTCGGTTCACAGTGTAATTGAAGTTATGTTTTTTTTTACCTCTAATTTCGAAGCGGCCTCTTTAATTTTCTCCATCTTGGCCTCAGAGATGCCTTTGATGTCACACATCCTCTTCCTAGTTGTCATCTGTACACCCTGTGGTACAAGAACATGTAACAGGTGATAGTGTTTAAAAGTATTTCTCAAAGGTTAAAGGCAGTGTATAGTTTTGGGTAATGGTGAAAATTGAAATTTATTCCTATTGCATTCTTTGAATAGACCTGCACTTTATCACCTATTAAAGATCTGAAAATCACAAGCCATGAAACGTTTCCATTAAAAAATGATAATAAAAAGAAAATAAATGTCAGGAAGCACCTGAGAAAGAAAAATGCGTACTGACATCTGCTCTCTATTATTTAAATATCACAATATATGTCTCTCTAAACCATTTTCGGTATGTTTGATATTGTTTTATTATGTCTGAGGTGACAAACTGACAATACCATATTTTGCGAAAGATTGATGATGACAATTAGTCTGATCGACCAAAACTATACTTGAACTTTAAATGAAAACAGTGTTAAAGTGATAGGCTAACATTGTGGAGCTTCAATTTAAAAAATTGTCAAATTTTGATATCTGAACTACATAGTATTGTTCATATGGAAAAATAAACACCCTAGAATAAAAAAGTTTGGAAAGTTACACTGCCAATGGCAAGTTATGCATGAATAAACAAAACTCGGGGCGAGTTTAAATAGCGTCCTTGTACACACAGTAAGTCTATGGGAGAAAATGGGCAGGTGAATCCGATCAACTTACGATTTTCACTTTTTTAAAGCACTAAATAATCATTTTGAAATACAATTTTTTCAGGGCGTCATTTTTCGACCTTATCAAATACAATGGTATCATGGGGAATCATGTAGCTCAGATTTTTTAAACTGTGGTAAATGTTAGCCAATACCTTTTAGTTTCAACACGACGTATGAAAACTGCACGGACAAATTGGCGCACACATAACACACATCCACATCAAAACAGTTACCAGTATTTAGACAGTATATAAAATTGAAATATTATACAAATTATGTAATTTGATGTACATTGATGCAAACATGCAAAATTTTGCAGACCAAGACACACACACAAAATAATTGAGCCCAATTACATTCTGAAAATATCATTATAGGAGTGAAGAAATGTCACATTCATCATCCAAAATAAATGATCAATGTTTTCAGTTTTCTACAATAAATTTCATAATTTCAACAGCTCAGTCAAAACTGCATTACGATAGTAATTGACTACTGACTGAATACGTACTTAATTAAAATGGAGCTTTTCGAAAAGAAGTCAATAGTGCTTGGAAGGTGGTTTTCATAAATAATAATAATGCGTTTTATGATCACTGCAATTAAATAGGCCTATCTACCTTGATGGTGCAAATTCCAGCACTCTTGAGCTTCTTTATATCAACCGCGTTCTGTAAGTGATAAAACGATAACAAAAAATATTACTAGTTAAAGCATACCTGAAATAGTATAGTGTGACGTTTTCTGTAAGTTAAATCCAAATAAAGATTATGCAGTACATCTTATGATGATGTAAACACATCATCCCGATTAAAAAACCACAAAAACGAAAAAGAACTTAGGAAAATCGAAGAAGAAAACTTGGCATTCGAGTCATGGTTTGATTTTAAATTTCTACTTAACAGAACTCCCTCAATTCATGTTCAGAAATAGTTTTACTTCTCAACACATAAAAACATTTTTTTTTTAATACACGAAAACAGCTATCGCTACATTCGTCTGTGTACTGACACTGATAATCAAAGTGGGCAATTGTGTTATAAGATAAAAAAAGCCAAACACTGTATTTCAGTTATACATGTACCAAAATTAAGATTAGAGTAATTCGACTGTGAATTCAAGACTGTGACGAATTAATATCCTCATATTGTCGAAGTATCTATGAATTGAATTTTAATAATTTAAATCACGTCATGTGCTTACAAGTCGAACCAATTACATGTGTTACATGTACTTACAATGCCATGATTTTGTAGAAGGTCAATATCTTGAAAGAATGATTCCTGAAAGAAAACATTATAATGAGAGTATCAACATAATAAAAGAAAGGATTATTCTGAATCTACCCAGCGGTGTAGGGGCTGGAATATTGAGTGTTCATAGTATAAACATACATGTACAACAAACAAATAAACGAACATTTTGTAATTGTCAAATTATCGTGAAATCCCAGTTAATTAAATAATGAAATCAATTCAAGTACTGTATATTTCATATACATGTATTTCGCTTACATACATTATCGCAATTCTGCTTCAAAATGGGAATTTCATGAGAGTTCAATTTCACGATTTTACTGACTCTGTATTCACTTTATACAGGTATATCAGGGAGCCAAATATTCAACGTATATCATTTCACCTCTTCCAGCACGATGTGTGTAATAAAGCAATTCAGAATATATTTTATTTCAAATGCCAATATGTTTTACATCTATTTTCCTTTGCATTTGACAGTGGTTTTCATATAAAGTAAACGCATAAAGAATACCGTCATTATTGTCATGAGCAAGACTTTTGATAAAGAAAATGGTTTTGTGGAGCAACTTTTAATATACTATATCGTGTGCACATTTTCTCGACATGGGTTAAAAA